>JALPQI010011635.1:0-27870 GCA_025490895.1 Thaumatotibia leucotreta
CGGGAACTTTTTTTTGTAATTTTTATCATTGTACTTGTTTTCGACTAATTTACAAACGTGGAACCCGAATTTAGGGCGAATTTAAGATCTAAGGTTATTTACGTATATGTATTGGAAATGGAGTATCTTTAATGATAAAAACTGCCCAAACGTACATCAATTGTAAGATACAAAATGGCGGCACCTTTTTTGAACTTTTGTGCAGTTTTTTCCATCCAAGAGTTTTTATAATTAGCATAAGAACATGCTAATTATAAAAACTCTTGGATGTTAAATTAACCCCAAATTAGGGTTCCACGTTTATAAATTAGTCGAAATCGAGTACATTGACAAATATTACAAAAAAAATTACCGCCATCTTGGATCTTAGAATGGACCTGAAAATCGTATTCTACGTATGCGAATTAGTCAGAAAAAAGTATAATGATTAACATTGCAAAAAAAAAGTTCCCGCCATCTTGATCGTATTCCACGTATGCGAATTAGTCGGAAACGAGTATAATGACGAAAATTGCAAAAAAAAGTTCCCGCCATCTTGGATCTTAGAAAGGACCCGGAAATCGTATTCCACGTATGCGAATTAGTCGGAAACGAGTATAATGATGAAAATTACAAAAAACCGGCCAAGTGCGAGTCGGACTCGCGCGCGAAGGGTTCCGTACCATTATCAATTTATTATTTAAAAAATACAGTTAAATTAACCTACCTCAAAAACTATAGGAGATAATTTAATCAAACCAAAAATCGTGGATAGAGTTTATTAATGTGCTTAACATATATTTTTTTTAGAATTTTATATCGCGTAGTTTAAAAAATAGAGGGGGGGACACATTTTTCAGACTTTGAGAGCTGGTATCTCGAAAACGATTTGCTTAAATAAAGATAAGATTTATAAACCTTCATATCATTTTCAAAGACCTTTCTATTAATACCCCACACGCTTATATACAACTAAATTTTTTTTTCTATCCCTCAGTTATATGTATGGAGGGCCCCCACCCCAATGGTTTTTTTACAATTTAGTATCATAATCCTGTAGCGGTTCATACAACACATATCCTTGCCAAATTTCGTTACTGTAGCATTCATAGTTTCCGAGTAAATCAGCTGTGACAGACGGACAGACGGACATGACGAATCTATAAGGGTTCCGTTTTGCCATTTTGGCTACGGAACCCTAAAAAAAGTTCCCGCCATCTTGGATTTTAGAATGGACCCGGAAATCGTATTCCACGTATGCGATTTAGTCGGAAACGAGTATAATGATGAAAATTGCAAAAAAAAGTTCCCGCCATCTTGGATTTTAGAATGGACCCGGAAATCATATTCCACGTATGCGAATTAGTCGGAAACGAGTATAATGATGAAAATTGCAAAATAAAAGTTCCCGCCATCTTGAATCTTAGAATGGACCCGAAAATCGTATTCCGCGTATGCGAATTAGTCGGAAACGAGTATAATGATGAAAATTACAAAAAAAAAGTTCCCGCCATCTTGGATTTTAGAATGGACCCGGGAATCGTATTCCACGTATGCGAATTAGTCGGAAACGAGTATAATGATGAAAATTAAAAAAAAAAATGTTCCCGCCATCTTGGATCTTAGAATGGACCCAAAAATGATATTCCATGTATGCGAATTAGTCAGAAACGAGTAGGTATAACGATGAAAATTGCAAAAAAAGTTCCCGCCAAAAAAGTTCCCGCCATCTTGGATTTTAGGATGGACTCGGAAATCGTATTCCACTTATGCGAATTAGTCGGAAACGAGTATAATGATGAAAATTGCAAAAAAAAAGTTCCCGCTATCTTGGATTTTAGAATAGACCCGGAAATCGTATTCCATGTATGCGAATTAGTCAGAAACGAGTACAATGATGAAAATTGCAAAAAAAAGTTCCCGCCATCTTGGATTTTAGAATGGACCCGGAAATCGTATTCCACGTATGCGAATTAGTCGGAAACGAGTATAATGATGAAAATTGCAAAAAAAAAGTTCCCGCCATCTTGGATTTTAGAATGGACCCGGAAATCGTATTCCACGTATGCGAATTAGTCGGAAACGAGTATAATGATGAAAATTGCAAAAAAAAAGTTCCCGCCATCTTGGACTTTAGAATGGACCCGGCCCGGAAATCGTATTCCACGTATGCGAATTAGTCGGAAACGAGTATAATGATGAAAATTGCAAAATAAAGGTTCCCGCCATCTTGAATCTTAGAATGGACCCGAAAATCGTATTCCACGTACGCGAATTAGTCGGAAACGAGTATAATGATGAAAATTACAAAAAAAAAGTTCCCGCCATCTTGGATTTTAGAATGGACCCGGAAATCGTATTCCACGTATGCGATTTAGTCGGAAACGAGTATAATGATGAAAATTGCAAAAAAAAGTTCCCGCCATCTTGGATTTTAGAATGGACCCGGAAATCGTATTCCACGTATGCGAATTAGTCGGAAACGAGTATAATGATGAAAATTGCAAAATAAAAGTTCCCGCCATCTTGAATCTTAGAATGGACCCGAAAATCGTATTCCGCGTATGCGAATTAGTCGGAAACGAGTATAACGATGAAAATTACAAAAAAAAAGTTCCCGCCATCTTGGATCTTAGAATGGACCCAAAAATGATATTCCACATATGCGAATTAGTCAGAAACGAGTACAATGATGAAAATTGCAAAAAAAGTTCCCGCCATCTTGGATCTTAGAATGGACACAAATGGCAAATTCAAAAAATGTAGACACAATAAGAGAAAATTAGTATTAGCCCTTTTTTTCTTACAGAGTTTGTTGGATGTTGGACAGAGTAGAGCTATTTATTGCCAATGATATTGATAGAGTGCCATTAGTAAGAGTTTAATTATTATTTCGCTATGTGAGTTTGGTATTGAAGCGTAGAATAGAAACAGAATGCAATGCTCAGATTACCTTCAATTTTCTATGGCTCTCGTTTCGTTTGTTGCCAGCTCGTCAGATTACGGTAAAGCAAAGAGAATGCTGACAACTAAACGGCAACGCCGCGCCGCAATGTATCTGTTATATAATTCGGATATACCCTAATCAGAGGCCCTACCGCGAACAACGAAAGAAGTGTTGCCTCCCTGTCACACTTATAGTGGAATTCACGAGTGCGAGAGAGAGGCAACACTTCGTACGTGTTTCGCGGTAGGCTCTCAGCTATTTATTGTTATCAGTTGTTATGTTACGGGTTCAAATCCTAGCATATGACTTGTAATGTATGTATTTTTTGTTATTATTAGCGATTTAGGGACTTTTTACTTTTTTTTTGTATGTATTTATTAGTTTTTCGGTTTTTTAGACCTCCTTAAACATTTAAAATCAATATATGCAAGATTTTGTTTAGCGACATCTATTGATTATTTCTGTCAAGACTCGAGTAGTGTACTGTTTGACGCGTATCGAGAAAAACGCATAAAAATATGTACGTGCAATAATAGATGGCGCTGAAATCAATTTATTCCAAAAATAGTTAATTTTTTTATTTACTAATTTACTCTTCTAGAAAGGATGGTTTTGACTATTTTCGATGTATGATGCTAAATTAATTAAAACTGTGCACTAACAGGTAGTAAATATCTGGATTTCAAATAAAACTAAATCTATTACTAGTCAATCGTGCTCCTAGTGACATCTATTGTAACATATTCCGAACTATTTGAGCCTTCTATGAAACAGACCCTCTATATTTGGGTACTTTGTGGTTAAGGTGATGGACCTTCAATGCCTGATGCTGAAGCTTTATATATTTTTCTCAAACATACTAGAAAAAGGCCGCATTTTATTCATAAAGTGAAGACCAAAAGTGCCACAATTTGTTCTTTACGTATATAAAAGTTAAAATTCTATTGTTATTTTACTCCTAGGACTAGTTATGTATGAAAAAGCATTTTCTTCCGCTGATTAAGTAAAAAAAAGATACTCAAATTTGGAATGAATGGTGGAAATAAACACAGCCAGCTAGACAGGAGACATTGATTTATGATATGAAAGTACTGAAATCAAATTTTGTATTCGTTAAAAAACAGCACCTACGTATACTTAGGTGCAGTGTTGGATCCGCGCCCGTCACATGGTCACTGATAGGTATTTTAAAATCCATATTTGGGTGAAAACTATAAAAACATTTCAATTACAGTACATAGTCATATCCCTATATTGATGTGTACCTACTTCATGAGGATGGTACTTTATTATTGGGCTTTATGTATATTATATATTATATTGTGCCACGTATTGCGGTGGGTTAGAATTACCTTTTTTTTTCCTTGCGCTATTATAAATTATTACTTACATGTTGCCACAACAGGATAAATAACAATACTCCTTAAATTATGTACTTACCATCGTCCAGGAACTCTTTAGTAAGCGTTGAGAACTTCCTTGGGTCATTTCCAAACTTCACTTTGACTTCATCGTGTCCGTAGTCCACCCTACAAAAATCATGTAGTGTTTGAAACTTGTACTTCCATTGTAATTACTAGATTGAATTGTGTTATCACCAGAGATCGGATGGATTTGCGACATTCTTAGTGATTTACTTCATTTTGATGACATTTAGTATGAGATGTCGCACAAAAATCCGATCTCTGGTTATCACATAGGTACTTAGGTGTTGTGAATGAACATGAATAAGTCATGGTTTGGCAATCCATTCGTAAGTTTTAAATTATAATATGCAAGAACTGATTTTCCATAAATATTTCATATATACAGTGCATAATCGCCAAAGATCTATTTTATCTGGCAATAATGGTATTATCAAACCGCGATTAGAACGGGATTTCAAAGTACTGTTGACACGACAGTTTATAAGTCAATCTAGGATATATCCATAGTTAAATTAATATATTTGTAGTTTAAGTTCAGAGACTTACAGACAATAGATTAATTAATCACTCGCGACATCTATAAACAAATCTTTTCTTGATAAATATCATGTCAATTTTTGTGTCAACAGTACTTTCGAATCCCTTTCTGATTCCGGTTTGATAATACAGATGTCGAGACAAATTCTTTTCTCTTGGCTTTTCACGGAAACGTCCGTGTGCTGTCGCAATGACTTCAGTATCCATTTCACAGAATCTAATTGAGTCAGAAAGCTAAATCCGGACGTTTCCGTGAAAATACGAAGGATAAAGATTTTGCGCTACATCTGTACTTGAATCAACATTTAACTATTTGTCATTTTAGAATAATAACTAATAACTTAATAAACTAACCTGAAGACCCTTGGCCACTGCGGCCAGGGGTTGTCCTGGCCACGGGTTGGTTTCGGTTCCGGCAGGATTTCGAATGTCGTAATGGACTTGGCGCCTTGGCGGAGTGATGTAGCTATGCAATCGCATCTATAAAAAAAAATAGGGAAATTACTTGATTGTGTAAATATTATTATCCTTTCGTCCGCAAAAACTCGGGCTTCTCGTAACGTAAACATTTTTACACAAAAGATCCCAATGGGTCGAAGTGTATCCGTAAGGGCCCCACCAATAAGATAAGACCGTTAACATGTCTACTATAAATCCGATTATCAAGGTCACAAGTTTTAATACCACATTTTAGACAATCACACAAGAAATACATAAGCAGATAAATGAGAAGCTAGGAGTTTGAGGTGCTAGGAGGGAAAAAGTGGCACTTTTCTGTTCAAGTACCTTCTATTGCTACCCTAAAAAATAACAATGAAATATGAAAATAAACAGTAGGTACGTTTATAATCGATTACGATTTCTTCAGAATCGAAAATGTGCATAAATATTGATACACACCAACAATTTTTTTTTAATATATTTATTTTCAAAACTACAATTTATCATAGATTAAATCTAACTAATCTAATGAAATAAAACTATGAAAACGGATAAACTCGCGTATATTAACTAATTTTAACTTCATTCCGACGTTTCGAACACTTTACAGGGTTCGTGGTCTGCGGATGACTGACAATGGAGGAAATTTGATAGATCTACCTCCATCAAAATAAGAAAGATAAGTACAAAACTACCCACCAAAGAAAAATTACTAAACCACAGACAATAAATTTTAAGGGGTGGATGTACATACAAAATTTGCAAATTAAGCTAGTTATTCATTACAAATATTTTCAGAATGAAGACAAGAGACAAAATAAATAATCTACGCCGGTTCTATCCCTACGCCACTGCCTGAGAAGTATTTCCTTCCTTTGTATGATTGTATTGTTAGGAAGGTATCCCAAAATTGGGACCGGCAAGAAACTCAGCGGGACAACTCTTTTCAAAAAACATTTGTAGTACATCTTAAGATCATCATGCATTAAACCAAAACATACAATTTTGATTAATAAGGAAATTTAAAATAATTTTGAAAAAATGTTGCCAGTACTAAAAAGGGGGGGGACCCCACCCACCCTATAAATTGGCTCAGCACCTAGCGGGTGTTCTCTCACCTCTGCGTGGTAATAGTAGCACACATACAAAGGATTCATACCAGTTCATCCGTGATATTAAAGACCTAACTTTGACGGATGAGGAAATCATGGTCAGTTTTGATGTCCAGTCACTATTCACCAGTTTACCTGTGCAAGACTGCATTGAAATTGTCAAGAGAAGGTTAAGGGAGCAGAACATGTCAGAGGAATACGCTAAGTTGTTGGAACATTGCCTTACATCTGGCTACTTACTATGGAACGGTGAATTCTACCTTCAAGTGGATGGCGTGGCGATGGGGTCTCCAGTTTCTCCTGTTGTCGCAGACATCTTTATGGAGGACTTCGAGGAGAGAGCACTCTCATTGGCTCCCATGCAGCCGAAGATATTTAAAAGATATGTAGATGACACCTTTACTATCCTTCCAAAAAGTAGTGTTTCAACTTTCTTAGATCATTTAAATTCCATTCATGATAAAATTAAATTTACTATGGAGTTAGAAAATGACTGTTCTCTGTCTTTCTTAGATGTTTTGGTTATAAGAAATCCGGATAAAACTTTGGGTCACACTGTATATAGGAAACCAACTCACACTGATAGGTATTTAAATGGCAATTCCCACCACCATCCCAGCCAACTAGCTACTGTAGGCAAATCTTTGTTTCAGAGAGCCCAAAAGATATGCGATGATCGGCATCTAGCTGCGGAGCTTCGGCATGCTAGGCAGGCACTTCGGGCAAACAACCTGAAGATCCCTCGAGCCGATCAGAAGACTCGTATGAAGATTCCCACTGTTGAGCGCAGGCCAGCCGTTCTGCCTTTTGTTGGAGGGGTTACAGACAGGATCAGCCGCATCTTGAAACGTGCTTCTATTAAAACCTATTTTAAGCCAATGAAGAAGATGTCGCAGTTTCTGAGGCCTGTTAAGTATAGCACGCCCTTACTGAATGCAGGAGTGTATAAGCTGGACTGTGAATGTGGGCTTTCATATGTTGGGCAGACAAAGAGGAATATCACTACTAGGGTGAAGGAACACATAGCCGATGTCAAGCACCGTCGACAACAGTCTGCGGTTTGGGAGCATGTCAGTGATGGACCGAATCATTCTATTAAGTTTGACAAGCCTTTGGTTCTCGTTAAGGAGAAGAGAAACATGCCTAGAATGTTGCGTGAGGCTATTGAGATAATGAAATATCCAAACTTTAATAGAATGGAAAGAAGCTTGTCTCTACCACCAGCTTGGGATCCAGTTGTTCATCTGATAAAGGAACAGTCTAGACATAAACCGTGAGGCTGATGTATTTGGCGGTGGTGACCATTCCCCCCCCTTTTTAGTACTGGCAACATTTTTTCAAAATTATTTTAAATTTCCTTATTAATCAAAATTGTATGTTTTGGTTTAATGCATGATGATCTTAAGATGTACTACAAATGTTTTTTGAAAAGAGTTGTCCCGCTGAGTTTCTTGCCGGTCCCAATTTTGGGATACCTTCCTAACAATACAATCATACAAAGGAAGGAAATACTTCTCAGGCAGTGGCGTAGGGATAGAACCGGCGTAGATTATTTATTTTGTCTCTTGTCTTCATTCTGAAAATATTTGTAATGAATAACTAGCTTAATTTGCAAATTTTGTATGTACATCCACCCCTTAAAATTTATTGTCTGTGGTTTAGTAATTTTTCTTTGGTGGGTAGTTTTGTACTTATCTTTCTTATTTTGATGGAGGTAGATCTATCAAATTTCCTCCATTGTCAGTCATCCGCAGACCACGAACCCTGTAAAGTGTTCGAAACGTCGGAATGAAGTTAAAATTAGTTAATATACGCGAGTTTATCCGTTTTCATAGTTTTATTTCATGAGTAATCCTCGCGGTAACCGAAGAAAATATTACTAACTAATCTACTTAACCTAACCTATAGTGAACGCGCTCGAGTCAACCAACAATTTGATTTAAAAATCTCACCCAGTATCGCCTCCTCCGATAATAAGCACATTCTTGTCCTTGGCGTTAAGTTCAGGCAACTCTTTCCCGTGGTGCAGCGCGGGGCCCATCTGTTTCTTCTGCCAGGATTCGAGGAACTCCATGGCGTAGTGGATGCCGTTCAACTGTCGACCCTTGAGGGGCAGGTCGCGGGGCCACGTCGCGCCCATGCAGAGCACTAGCGCGTTGTATCTGGCGGTCAAATTGATTCGTTTAACGGGTGAAGGTGTAATAGTACATTGTATGCATACAATGTTTTTCATCACACTTGCCAACCAAAAAATAAATTTTAAGACATCATATTATTAAATGACGTACTGACATTTCTATTACTCCCTAGGGAATTTCACTTTTCTATTACTCCCGTTACGCGCGCAACGCAGCAAGTGTGATGAAAAATAGTTTAGTCAATCCCTTTGATGGTTAGATTTTTGCTATGAAAATAGGGATGATGACTGACAAGCCAAATCAGCATCTTTTTTTCGAACTGTCAAAACGATCACCACTATGGAATTTTATATGAAAAACTCAAAAGTGACGTCACGTTTGCCAAATGACCTACATGCTGTCTAAGCGCGCAAGCAATGGCGCGCTTAGACAGCAAGTGTGATGAAAAAGTAATTTAAAACGGACTTAATAGATCGCCGTAAATGTACAGTTGCAGATTTCTAAGAATGAATTTTTGACAGTTATTGGTTAAACCTTATTAATATGAGGAAGACTAACTGTTTTTCCGATAGTCTTAACTTCATATATATAAAGCTCATTTCTAAACTGTCAAAAGTTCATTCTTAGAAATCGGCAACTATAATGGCAAATAGTCGCGTCCCAAAAAGTTTTTCCCATATTTTTATTTGGCCTCATGACGTTTAGCCTATCCTCTAGCCGCCCTGAGGCCTATAAAAAGGTCTCCTCAAACAAAAGAAATTCTACTTATTCTATTTCTTACACTATGAATACAAAATTCATTGGAAAATTTTATTGGCTGGACGGCAGGAGGCTATTAAGCGTTTCCTAAATAAAGGGTGGCCGAAAAATTATTACGTTTCCGCTGCCAGTGAGTCTTAGGGTTTTTTTTAAAGAAGAAGTAGTAGTTCTAAGTATAAGGTGGGCCAATGATAAGGCCAAAGGAGGTCGAGACTAAAGTGAATTTATCACTGGTCCACCCTATAGTTATAGTACAGTCACGTCTAATAATATGTATACATTTCGGAACGTATATCAAAGGCATAAGGATCAAAAATCGTATACATATTATTAGAGCCGACCGTACCTAACACCTACAGTCCCCGGTCACTATGAAGCCAATCCTGACACCTGTCGGTTCAGTACACTATATGTGAAAAATGTAAATTTTAGACACCTTTATTAATTTCCAAAACTCCCAGGGGATCTATTCTGAGTCCCAAATCCTCACAGGCAACGGGACTTGACTTATTTTTTTGTATTTATTTGAAATAGTAGTCATCAAACCAAATCCAAGTCAAATGATTCGTCTAAAAAAACATCTCATAATGGGGATGTGGCCTTTAGGGCTATCTATATTGGCTATTTTTTCAAGGTGTCAATTTTATATATTTTTGTAGTACATGTTTTAAAGTGTCCAAATCGGGTACAGATGTAGTGCAAAATCTTTTCTCAACGGCTTTTCACGGAAACATCCGAACTCATATTGCTGTCACAATGAACTTCAGTATATATTGCATGAAGCTAATTGAGATATCCCAGATTAATTCGGTCGTTTCCGTGAAAAGCCGAAGAGAAAGGATTTGGCAGTACATCTGTATTTATTTAGTTCATATTTGCATTACAACGTCCTCGGTCGTTACAGCTACTCACTCATTGGCCAGATCGTTGGCGCTAATGTCCTTGCCCACATCAACGTTGCACTTGAATACGATGCCCTCCGCTTGCATCAGCTTTATGCGGCGCTGCACCACCTCTTTGCTGAGCTTCATGGTTGGGATGCCGTATTGCAGCAATCCTCCGGCACGGTCGTTCCGCTCGAAAACGGTTACCGAGTAGCCCGCCTGTTTTACATATGCATATTATATGATTTTAAACTAAAACGGTCATTTTTAGTACAGATGGTGCGTTTTTTAGGCTCTAGTGCGAGAAGTGTGTCATTTTACGTCGGGTTTGAAAGTTTGGAGGGCCATCCGTACTAAAAAACGTCGTACGAGACACGTGCAAAAACGAAATTCGTAACTCGTGTTTTAAAACATCGCCACTCGTTTCGAATTTCGTGTTTTTCGCACAGTATGATTTAAAATGGGGTATTCCCCATTTCGACTCGATACTCGTAGGCTGATTATGTAATGTGATTATAGTGAAAATGCCAGGAAAATACTTGTGTTCCAAGAAAAAGTTTATAAGGAAAACATTTCTTCAGAAAAATAAGGAAAAAAATGTCGGTTTGAGACTTTGGACGATGAAGTGTGAAAGAACTTAGAATTTAGATATAATAAGGTTGCATTTAAACCGCGCGTCGTAATAAATCCGCTTGTTATCTCATGTTCAAAGTTCAAACATTTGTGAGTTCGTTTACCTTGTTAAGTTGATGCGCACATGCCAGGCCTGCGGGGCCAGATCCAACTACTGCTACTGTCTTGCCATTGCGGTTTTCTGGGATCTGTATAGAAATAATGTTTAAAAAATATTGTATTAAATATATAATACATACGTATTTTTTATGGTTTCCTTACTCAGAATCACAAGCTCCTACGACCCAATAGATAAAAAAAACCGGCCAAGTGCGAGTCGGACTCGCGCGCGAAGGGTTCCGTACCATTATCAATTTATTATTAAAAAAATACAGTTAAATCAACCAACCTCAAAAACTATAGGAGATAATTTAATCAAACTAAAAATCGGTGATAGAGTTTATTGATGTGCATAACATATATTTTTTTTAGAATTTTATATCGTGTAGTTTAAAAAATAGAGGGGGGGGGGGGACACATTTTTCAGACTTTGAGAGCTGATATCTCGAAAACGATTTGCTTAAACAAAAATAAGATTTATAAACCTTCATATCATTTTCAAAGACCTTTTCATTGATACCACACACGCTTATATACAACTAAAAAAAAATTCTATCCCTCAGTTACATGTATGGAGGGCCCCCACCGCAATGGTTTTTTTTACAATTTAGTATCATAATTCTGTAGCGGTTTATACAACACATATCCTTACCAAATTTCGTTACTGTAGCATTTATAGTTTCCGAGTAAATCGGCTGTGACAGACGGACAGACGGACAGACGGACATGACGAATCTATAAGGGTTCCGTTTTTGCCATTTTGGCTACGGAACCCTAAAAATGTCTCACCATTATTCATACATTCTTCATTCTCTCGGTTCAGTTACTACTGCATATATTATTGTAGTCTGTGAAAAATGGTGATGGATGGAAAAAATAAACTACGGACGCATTCTCGTATAAGGATCGAAAGAGCTCACGATTTTTAACAGAAATAACAAAAAAAAATTTAATAAAACTTTTAGTTAACTAACCTAATGTTATTTATAGTTTTTAAAATAACATTTTTAATAACCCTGTTACATAAGGTTAGACAATATTTTTGAAATCATTAAACATGAAGAAAACATGAAATCCTAAGTTACCTCTGGGACAATCCACCCATTTTCAAAGGCGTTGTCAATGATAGCACACTCAATGTTCTTGATAGTGACTGGCGGCTCTGAAATGCCCAGGACACATGCCCCTTCGCAGGGCGCAGGGCATACGCGACCGGTGAACTCTGTAAGAAAAATATACTACAAAGGCTGTTTTGCTCAATATAATTGCTCCAAGGAATTTCTTTTTTCTTTTAGAAAGTTGGGGGTATGTAATTGGGTTTAGCTGGTTGAAAACTGATGATATTGAAATTGGGTACGGATTTGGTACTAGCAGACCTCCATAGCATTCATTACTTTCCGAGGAAGTCGGCGTGAGAGGCTTGAGCGTGGTTCTATTCCCTGTTGTACAGTCGACGTCAAAATATCATTACGGTTTTGGCTCCAAAAAATGTATACACGACCTTAATGTCATGTACAGTCGTGTACATAATGTTTTTGCCACCTAAAAGGTAATGATATCTTTGACGTTGACGCACGTCCGGGCAACGGAGAAAGGAACTCTCTCTCTCTCTCTCTTCCTGGCTATGTATCCCACATGGTGGTGGGGTCAGCCTTCTTTATTTTTCTCCTCCACTTCGCCCTATCCTTGACATCGTTTTCGGAAACATTGCATTTAGCCATATCTGCCAGTAACACATTTGTCCAGGTAGTCTTAGGCCTCCCTCTTGATCGTTTTCCGGGGACAGACAAATTTAGCAATTGGTTGCCAACATAATCGGGTGGTCTTCTCTTGACATGTCCATACCATCTCATCCTGCTTTCCTGTAGCTTATCAGCTATGTCACAGACTCCCAGACTACCTCGCACGTATTCATTGCGGATCTTGTCCAGTCTGGTGACTCCGCACATCCACCTCAGCATCTTCATCTCTGCAACATGAATGGCATGGACATGTCCTTGTGTCACGGCCCAGGTTTCACTGCCGTATATAAGTACTGGTCGTATTATTGTCTTGTAGACCAGACCTTTAAGACGAACAGGCATCTTCTTGTTACAAGTTACGCCAGTAACTTCTCGCCATTTTAGCCATGCAGCTGCAATGCGGTGCTGAATGTTGTGTTCAAGGTCTCCTGAACTGTGAATGATATTTCCCAGGTATTTGTAATGATCACACTTGGAAATTGACTGACCATCGATGGTGATTGGTTCATCGTCGGATTGTGGATCATTCAAGGCCATAAACTGGGTTTTAGAAACACTCAGCACCAAGCCTCCTAATTGCAACTGTTGCTTCCAAGCTGTAAGCGCTTCTTGTAGAAGGTTCCGGCTCTCAGCACAGATTGCGACATCGTCGGCCAAAGGAATTGACAGAGGAAATTGTTGATACAGGTCAACACAGATGACATACGGGTGTGTATAAGCTACTTGGGAATGACATTGTCTAAGACACAGTCTTAGCGAATAGCAGAAAAAAATTACCAAGGAAGTTACTGATCTACTTAAGCCCTTGATTCCAATCGCCAATGAAAACCAGCTCGTTCTTCTTGGGAATGATGTTGCCAAGCGGACAGTCATAATAACAAAGTAAATGTGACTAAAAGAACTTAACCGGGAAGTTCAAAAGTAGAGACGTTTTCCGTCATCAGCCTATGATAATCCATTGCTGGGCGTAGGCCTTTCATATTAACTATGCGTATAAACGCATTAGGAGGTAAATACCCATATTCGCCACGCTGGGCAAGCGGATTGGGGATCGCAGTAATGTGTCCACTATGATGACGCTGCTGCCCATCATCAATCTTTTATTCAATAATGGTCAGTGACACTTCAATCCCTTAGTCGACTCTTACGACACCCACAGGAGGAGTTGGGGTGGTAACAAATGTATTCTTATTGCCGTCACCACTCGGCACTTTTTCAGTGACCGTCAAATACAAGTTTGTTCCGTTGGGAATATTGCCTTTGCAGACGGTTCCTGGACAGTTGGATACACTACTGCGATCAACTAGCCCAGCGTGTCGATTATGGGCTTTTACCTCCTAATGCGTCTATACCACAGATATCATATATACCATAGATCAAGCAAACGTATCTACTTAGCGTGTCAAATGAACTCGGTGAAATCCACTGAGTTGTCCGTCTTTAACCGCAGCTTGTAGCTTTCGGGCGTCAAATTTTGTAAGTTGAAGTGAACAAAAACATTAATAATGCCTCTTTAACTAATATTAATTGCAACAACAAAATATGAATACTCAAGGGCCTGAGACATTTAAAATCAACAAAATCTGACACGTTCGGCCAATGAATGAACTTGTTTCTTCTATCCAAATCTAATTCTGTGGTCTATACGTACAGTATTAGGAGAGGCAGTGGACTCACATGGGCTGATGATATATGTATGTACGGTTCTTACCAGGGAAGTTATTGGTCTGCATGAGCTGCTTGAGCGCCTGCTTCCAGTCGCCATTGAAGACCAGCTCGTTCCACTTAGGGATGATGTTCCCTAGCGGACAGCCGTGGCCGGACTGGCAGAAGGGCACGCCGCAGTCCATACAGCGCGCGGCTTGCACGCGTAGACCGCGGCGCACGTGGTTGAAGTTGTAGATCTCGTCCCAGTCGCGGAGGCGTTTTTCCGCGGGACGGTACATGGAGGTCTCGCGTGGGTACTTTATGAAGCCACTTGGGGATTTTTACCTCCTAATGCGTCCATACGCACAGTATTAGGAGGCAGTGGACTCACATGGGCTGATACATGTATGTAGACGGTTCTTACCAGGGAAGTTATTGGTCTGCATGAGCTGCTTGAGCGCCTGTTTCCAGTCGCCATTGAAGACCAGCTCGTTCCACTTGGGGATGATGTTCCCTAGCGGACAGCCGTGGCCGGACTGGCAGAAGGGCACGCCGCAGTCCATACAGCGCGCGGCTTGCACGCGTAGACCGCGGCGCACGTGATTGAAGTTGTAGATCTCGTCCCAGTCGCGGAGGCGTTTTTCCGCGTGCGTCCATACGCACTGTATTAGGAGAGGTAGTGGACTCACATGGGCTGACGATACATGTATGTAGACGGTTCTTACCAGGGAAGTTATTAGTCTGCATGAGCTGCTTCAGCGCCTGTTTCCAGTCGCCATTGAAGACCAGCTCGTTCCACTTAGGAATGATGTTCCCTAGCGGACAGCCGTGGCCGGACTGGCAGAAAGGCACGCCGCAGTCCATGCAGCGCGCGGCTTGCACGCGTAGACCGCGGCGCACGTGGTTGAAGTTGTAGATTTCGTCCCAGTCGCGGAGGCGTTTTTCCGCGGGACGGTACATGGAGGTTTCGCGTGGGTACTTTATGAAGCCCCTGCAGAAGGATATTAGCTTTAGATAAAATACTGAGAGCTTGATTTTGCATTTGTAGTGGTGTTACTAAATGATGACACAATACATTATTATTATTATTAACCACTACACTACATACGCAATTCCAAGCAATCGGCAATTTATGTATAACCCCATTGCTTATCGTTTTAGTCTAAACGTAAGGGCGTTTTCACAACATTATTATGTGAAATTAGTGTAAGTTATCGCTAGCTAAGCTTATATTATGTATTTACCAAAATCCTATTTCATTATTGTAATTTTAAAACGCCCATAATGTGTGTAAGCAGTAGTCATCATTTAAAAGTGGCATTCTAAGGCCTGGGGATTTATCTTTCCCTTCCAAGGTCTTGTAAGCTATAGAACGATTTTGATAAATTTTGGGGTTTTTTGTGATGATAGTTCGGTCCAATAGTTTCCGGCCAAATAAATGTGCAGCTGGCTTTAAAATAGTGAAGTTAATACAAAAGTCTGTTCCACATAATTGTAAAGAATATTTCAATTATAAAAAATAGTAACACCGTAATTATAATCATTTGTTTTGCAAATGTTCTGAAAATTAGCCCAGTAAAAACTATGTATTTTTGAGTAAAAACTACCACAGAAAAGGTTCAGGGTTCCATTTCGTGCATAAAATGTAAACACATCCTAATAAAAAATAACTAAAATGAATGTATTATAAAGTTGTCAATCCGGTAAATTGAAGACGTATGTATTTTGAAGACGTCACTTAGGTAGGTACTAGGTAGATTTTACAAGGTTCCTGAAAGTTAATTCAACCTCCTAATTCATTCGGGAGATTCTACATACAGGTTATGTAGGATCTGCCGACCTCTCGTCAGTCAAAAGATAACATACCTAGTCTTATCGAGAATCTTCTCCAAATTCTTCTTATCCAGTTCCACATCCCTCACCGCCTCCTCAATATCGGCGATGCCGTTCTCCTCCTTGCCGTTAGCTTGGACCTTGGGCGCTTGCTGTATGGCGAGCAATTTGAGCGCGCGTTGGTACTCGTACGGGAACACTTTCACGAATTCCTTGGCTGGCGCCGGCCAGGTTTCTAATAACTGCTTCGCTATTAGAGAGCTGTAAAAATTTTTGTTTGTAGGAACATGAAGTAACATTTTTACTTTAGAATTATGTCTATGATATTCGGTACTGGTGATGGGTTTCAATCCATACGTGCTAAACATGCATAGATTAGTAGTCAACTTTTGAACCACGTCCATATTCTGACTGCCTGACACGTCGTATTTTTATTCAGTAACAATTGAGGTGGTCTCAATTCTAGGGCGATCACAATATCCCCTCGTCAGTGGCGAGGCCCGATTTTCACATTTTATCAACAGCCCGCATCTGTGGCGAAGCCCGTTACCGCCCGTATCTGTGGCGAAGCCCGATTTGGACATTGAGTAATAAAGCTGACTAATGTATACCTATATCTTGCATACTCATTGAGGTGTGTAGCTAATGAAATAGGACAGATGACAAGGCCCGAACTGAGCTCCACAGACAACGACTTTCCGCCATTTTTGTCGTCACTGACGAGGGGATATTGCAAGATGGCAAAAAAACAACATCGCGTTGATCGTAAAAGAAGTGTTTGGTGTGCCTAAATTTTACTACTAATTTAATATTCTAATTAGTAATATGTATCATGTAGCTGTAGGTATTAAAAAAATGGGAATAATAAATATCCCGTGATGAATGCGTAAGGATCATGTTTAGACAATAAAGACATCTTATCTTATCTAGTAATTAAGTTACGAGTTTACTTACCCCGTATATTGCACAAACTCTTGTAACAGGGTCTTTACGACTTCCAAGTCGTCTTCCAGCTCCAAAGGCAGAAGTTCAACCATTTCAGGGTTGCACTTGCCACGTTTGAACGACCCGTCGATATCGTACACGTATGCAATACCACCTGAGAGAGAAATGTTTAGAATGATACTTTTGAAGATTTTTACTCTCAATGTAACCGGCTGTAATATTACCAGAAAAGTAGATAACAAAGTCATAAATAAAAAGTTTAGTAGTCTTATTCTTATATGTCCGCGTAAATCATACGAATGGAATGGCAGGCAGTTGTTTTATAGACCGTCTCTGAGTAGAGTAAAATCCTGATTTACTTGGCTCCGTTATACGCGGATTCACTTTACTCTAAAATGCCTCGCATTACGTAAATTGCTTATACTCGGTCTAACAATGCCTATTAGTAAAAAAAGGTGGCAAATTAACATTTTATATCTGCAGCTCTCACGCCTATTTAAAATATGCAGTCTTGTCTTTAGTCGCGGGAGTCTCCGCTTGTTCTAACGAGTATTACTGAGTAGTACATAAGGAATTCCCCGGCATACAACATTTATAGAGATTCTTTCAAATGTTTCGTTCGATCCATATGTTTCATCTTGTCTGACGCGTTTTCTTCGCGTAATATTCCTAAACGCCGATGTATGTATGTATTTTAGTTAACACAATTTTCGCGGAACGCATCCGTTACCTTGCGTAATACATATACAGGGTGTTTGGTTAGCGGAGCTTTTAAGGGCTTAAACTACAATCATTTTCATCGATAAATTACCAAACAATTTTTTTTTTGAGCCAACGATAATTAAATGGCGGCCTTTTTAAAATTTTAAACAAACGAATACGGGCCGCACGTGATATTTCTGGAATTATACGTTTGCTATCGGTCCTATCCCTGCAAAAAAAATCTCGTTAGAGAGCTCATTAGATAATCAAGCCCTTAAAAGCTCCGACACCGCTAACCAAACACCCTGTATATAGTATCACTGCAGGCCTAGGCCATCACTCATCGTATACGATTACAGAATGGCATCTCGGCTAGACCCGCTGTAGTCAGTACTGACCGCTCATGCCGGCGGCGAAGTTGCGGCCAGTGAGGCCGAGGATGAGCACGGTGCCGCCCGTCATGTACTCGCAGCCGTGGTCGCCCACGCCCTCCACGACCGCCGTGCAGCCGGAGTTGCGCACATCCTGTAGTCAGTACTGACCGCTCATGCCGGCGGCGAAGTTGCGGCCAGTGAGGCCGAGGATGAGCACGGTGCCGCCCGTCATGTACTCGCAGCCGTGGTCGCCCACGCCCTCCACGACCGCCGTGCAGCCGGAGTTGCGCACATCCTGTAGTCAGTACTGACCGCTCATGCCGGCGGCGAAGTTGCGGCCAGTGAGGCCGAGGATGAGCACGGTGCCGCCCGTCATGTACTCGCAGCCGTGGTCGCCCACGCCCTCCACGACCGCCGTGCAGCCGGAGTTGCGCACATCCTGTAGTCAGTACTGACCGCTCATGCCGGCGGCGAAGTTGCGGCCAGTGAGGCCGAGGATGAGCACGGTGCCGCCCGTCATGTACTCGCAGCCGTGGTCGCCCACGCCCTCCACGACCGCCGTGCAGCCGGAGTTGCGCACATCCTGTAGTCAGTACTGACCGCTCATGCCGGCGGCGAAGTTGCGGCCAGTGAGGCCGAGGATGAGCACGGTGCCGCCCGTCATGTACTCGCAGCCGTGGTCGCCCACGCCCTCCACGACCGCCGTGCAGCCGGAGTTGCGCACGCAGAAACGCTCCGACGCGATGCCCCTGTTTCATAAATAAGTTTTCTCAAACATGCAATGAAATACCCCCTTGTTCATAAACGTTTGTTAACCTAACAAGCCGCTAATAATTGTTTGTCCGTTTTGCTCTTATGGACACATTGTTAAAACCGAAAGGGACATACAATTATTAGCGGCTTGTTAAGTTAACAAACGTTTATGAATAAGGGGGATAATCTTTACGTTCCTTAAAATAGACTCGGAAGTATCGCTTTTAGGGCGCAGTAACTCACTGGGATGGAAATGGAATTTCATAACACTTTTCAGTTTTTTTGTATTTCTTTGTATGTTTGAGAAAAGCACATGCCTCGGCGTAAAGGGATTCCCGGCCTCGTTACCTATCCGGCCGGTATATACCAACTTGGCCGGAAATCCTCATTTTCCCGGCCTCTGATGTAATGTACTAGTAGTTAGTGGTGCAACGTAAGAAAATAATAGAATAAGAAGAAACAAGTTGTGAGAATACGGTCGCCAGCAATATCTGAACACGCCTTTAATACCGTAACGACAGAGGCGTGTTCAGATATTTTTGAGCGCTTCGGACGCTACCTACGACATATCTGATGGCGACTGTACCTACTTCACAGGCTGTAGAATGTAGATGTACAGTAATTAATATTGTAGTTAATGTTAAAATTACCTGAAGTAGGCTCTGCCAGAAGTGGCTCCGTACAGACATACGTTGCCGACGATAACATTGAGATGAGACTCGAACGGCGAAACCTTTGGTGGGTAAATAATCACTTTACCGCCCGACAAGCCTTTACCTGTAATCAACAATAATAAATTAAAATAATGAATGAAAATTATTGTATTCACTTTGTTACCGAGCTCTAAGACTATTTTAGTAGATAAAAACTCCCAAAAACCTCATTGCCACGGGAACATTTTTAACCACTTTGTAGAGTGCGTTTCTAGAATTCGAACAGGCAGTGTAGAGGGTACCTACCGACATAGTCATTGGCATCGCCCTCCAATGTGACAGTGATTCCTTTAGATAGGAAGGCGCAGAAACTCTGTCCAGCAGAACCGACCAGCGAGATATTGACACTTGTGTCGTCGGGGAGGCCATGGTCGCCATATTTCCTGTGATAAACAATTGAATATTCAAGTAAAAAAATAGCATTATAATTTTGTCCCTCTGTTGGATAAACATAAAAATTGGTCATAAAATTTTGAACTTGCCCAATTAAACAAAATAAGACGAAGATAAAGTAACATGACTCTGTGCGAATAACATGTCATGTGCTTGTGAAACTTTAACACTTCGTCATTTAGTTTTTTATTATTTGAAAAAAAAAGAAGGTGTATATTAATTTAGTACAGCTTTAAGGTTTTGTGATGACGGGGACTGGCATGATAATTCAAGTTTAAAATGCTTGCCACCTTTGTCATGTGGAAAAACAATAATTTCCACCTAATAAAACGTATCATTGAAGAAAATCCCCCTTATAATTTTTACTGCATTATTGACATTGAGATTTGTATAATGGTTTTCTCAAACTTGCAATGAAATAAAAACTATTTGAGGTAATCTTTTACCCGGTGACATTGAAATTAGTTCTTTTTTTATAGATGAAATGCCAAAATGTTCTGTCACTTTACAGGTTACTTCCGGTATTTTACTTCTTAAAGCAGCATCCTTCCGGTATTTTGCAGTCCTAGGACTGCTAATAAAGCCTTTACATATCAAGTTCACGCTTTGAACCAGCGACATGGTACTTCCTGGTGTAATTTGACATACGTAATACCAACAATTCATGGCAAGTTTGAGAAAAAGTAGTTTAGGCGGTTTTCGGCCAGATAAAATTTAGTTCTCTGCCACCCAATGCGTCATACTTTTATTAAGAAAAAGGCCGAAAACTAAGGTGGTCGGTAATCCGACTAAACTACCCTATGAGGTAATATTCAAAATTTCAATTATTCAACCATCGATAACAAAGAATAGGCACATGTTCAAGTTTTTTTTTCAAATAGTAAGATAATGAACTTTGGCATCTAACCTTGTCGTCGCGACGACTATAATGGTAATTTGCATACAACAAGTATTTATTCTACCACGTAACTAACTTGTAAATCAAGTAAATCAACCAAACAATATTTTCTTATTAATTAACAGGTAAGATAGGTTAGTTCGATTTAAATAAACATATGTATTTTTTTTTCTTTTTAGCGAATTTTTTAATTAATATTGACTCGCTAACTTGAAAACAAGTGTTTTCTCCAAGATATGATATGACTAAAGTTATTGGCCATTAAAAACCTATTTTAGAATTCTAGTTTAATAAAATTTAAAATTGGGCGAAGTTATTAAATATACAGTTTGGGAAGTTATGAAATACAGGATTTGTCTCTTTCGTGCACCCCAAAAAGTGATAAACGCACTAATACTAGATAGTAAGTAAGGGACAAACTGGTATGCCTGACTACATTATAGGTAAGACCCAAAGACCTGGTTAAGACCACGATACAAATAAAATGGAAATAGAACTCACATGGCGATATGGTAGGAGAGCGTGGAAGTGAATGTGCGGTCCTCGTTGGTAATCTTCATGACGATGTCGACGTGTTTCTTGCTTCCATCGAGGATGCCGGCGCATTGCTCGATTAGTTGGTTGTCCAATCGCTTCTCTAATTGGAAATCCTGCCAAAAACACATGTTTTCATTCAGATTTACTAACGTACCCCCTTATTTATAAACGTCACCCAACTTAGCAAACCGCAAATTATTGTTTCCTACTTCCCTTTCGGGCTAATATATCTGTAAGATAATGTAATGTATATATTGACGAGTAAATAGAACTCACTATACTCTAATCGTCAGTAATCGATATTGTTACAATCGCAATTTCATCATTCTTTCTTAGCATTTCGTTTGTTATTGTAACATGGGAAGTTTTATAATAATTTCCTGAGTAATGTTGATCAGTTTGTCTTAGCTGCTACGGTTTTCCTGTATCCTCCTATTCGAGATACATCGAGGCTACAGTTTATAAAATTATAGTTTTTAAATATTTTAGTCCCATGATGTTGTTAGTGGAAAATACATTTCATGAATTTCATGATTTAGCAGAATTATTTCATTCGACATCTAACAATTCGAATAAAACTTTATTCCGATAAACTTAAAACTAGGAAGTAGAATATTTTGATTCCCAAGAAGTTAACATTTCTAGTAGTTTAACTTTCACAACATTACGAAAGCATCATTCAAAGACTTCAAAAAACAATTGCTTTGTAACTAACCTGTGACTTGGATCCTCCAATAATGTTGACACCAGGCCTCATGTGCAACGCGTTCTTCAGAATAAGGCTCAGGTTGAGCAGTCGAGCTTTCGGGTTCTCGTTGTTCTCGCGCACTTTGAGCAGGTCCGTGCGACCGATGAGGTCTTGGAACCGCCGGACGCCGACGTCTGCCATGTGCTGGCGGACCTGTTTCAAACACGGATTGAATTCAACTGAATACTTGCTACATTTTGGAGTGTATTTTAATAGTCCGAATAGCAATGGGTATTTTTTTTTAGATAATAAACTGTTCGATTTGTGGTAGCTCATCATACCGATGGCACCAACGGGATTTTTTGGGATCGTGACAAAATGCATTTTACTGCGGTTACCACGCGGCCAAAGGTTCTTCTGTTGTGCAAAACAAATTGTGATTTGGTTGCAAAATTTAGATTACAAAAACTAGTGATAATATATTAATAAGTAAAACCCATTGGTTCTATTTGGTAGCTACCGTTTTGTGTAATTCTACAGATTACATTTATTACATGATACATTCAGATTACCTCCCTATTACTCCCTACTCTTTAATTGTCAAGACTGGAAAACCAATTCAAGACTGATTGTATTAGATTAAAAAAAAACACAATAAGATGACTTTTATTCTCGTCTCGTCTATGGTGGTGGTCGATGGTGGTCTATTCTGAGATCAGTGCCATATAAAGAATTAATTTAAATACAATATACCTCTTCAGCCAGCATGAATAGGAAGTTGATCACGTGTTCAGGCTTCCCTGCAAACTTTTTCCTTAACACCGGGTCCTGTGTTGCGATGCCCACAGGGCAAGTGTTGAGGTGGCACTTGCGCATCATAGTGCAACCTGGGCAATAAATATTAGTTGTTTACTACAAATGTCCAAAAAATACGAGAATAATGATCCGTCCAAAATTACGATGTATCAAATGCTACATACGTTTTGGTTTGGTTGATTCATAAGATTCTAGTATTTGGTGGTTACGAGGTCAATCGTGTTCGGTGAGCAATTATTTATTTTTAATCCTTTTTTTCACACGGGGCGCTATTTCTCAAAAGCATGTGGCGTTCAAAAGAAACTTCCACTTGTACTTATTACAAGTTACAAGCTTTTGAGGACAGGGCCCCAGATCGACTTCAATGTTAACCTCTGAATTTGCACGATGAAGTGAGATGTTAGCAGAGACAGATAATAATTTTTATTTTACTATAGTGACAAAAACTACACGTGAGTAATTGATTGTGAGGCATTTATATGTACAATTCTACTAACCCATTGCAATGAGGGGCGCAGTACTGAATCCGAACTCGTCGGCCCCGAGTAAAGCGGCGACCATTACGTCGAAACCAGTGCGAATCTGACCGTCCGCCTGTACCACCACACTGTAAACAATAACATTTACGAATTAGAATAACTACAAAAATAAAAATAAACCGAATGGTGAACTTGAGGATTTTAGGTTATGAACTTATGAAGTGTCCTATTACACTTCCTGTACCATTTTTGTTTTCAGTCCCACAACAACCCATTCAAACAATGTTTGTAAGAAAAGGTTTTAACTTTTAAGTATACAAATATAAACTTTGGATACAAATTGTGTACCAACGATTTACATTCCATAATTTTATTATTTTCATACACAATATTCCAAATCCTAAGTTAGGGCTTTAATTGCTTGATAGATGGCGCTGATGTGCTATGTACATCACGGTGTTAAGATTTTTTTCCAAAACATGCCTTGTCTTGAGCAGTCCAATCCTGATTAGTCTGGTTTCCCTTCAAAACGAATAAATCTTTCGCCTTTTACTAAAGATTTCCGTGGAGGGGAACACTCAAATGAGTCTAGAGAACTTTTTTGATGCCCTGCGTATGCGGGGCTTATAAACAACTATTGAATTTATTTCGTATCGTATCATCCGATCGGAACTTCAGTTTTCATTAGACTGTAAGAGGCGGGTCGAAGTTGCAATGAAGGGTGAAACCCGGGTGTCGAGATGTTTTCGTCACACTTGCTTTATAAGCGCGTCATTACTTGCATGCGTCGCAAGGCGAGAGTTATTGAAAGGGAAAATCCGTAGGGAGTGCCTTAATACTATTTTTCTCAAACTTGCTACGGAATGTTGATGTTACTTACTTTAAATTAAACCCGGAAATGTATCCGGTGTCATATGCTAAGATGATATGTAAAGAGATTTCATGTATTTATTTCACACCTAGGTCTGCAAACAAACTGTCTTTTGTTTTGAAACGTCAAATTGTGACACTAGGTTTTGACATTCAGCCACAGAAAAAAAAAACCTTAGAACTAATGTCTATACCACCAGTTAAAAGGATACCTCAAATAGATTAAAAAAAAGTTTGGCGCGAATGTTTTTTTTTTAATGTTTTACGATACTGTACTATGGTTTATTTACAAATGAAATAGTATGGTTCGGCGAAATCAGTTCGTTTTATTTCATGGCAAGTTTGAGAAAAGCACTATACAAATTAATCTCGGCGAGAAACAGGGTTACAGGCCGCGTATCCCTATCTGGCCTCAGTTCCTTCGGCCAGATATATCTACTTGGCCTGTAACCCTTCGTTTCCCGTCCTCTATAGTAATGTACTATTTTTTGGCTCACGAATTTGTAGTAATCATTGTACGCATCACGGTCGGTAACAATAAATACGTACCGCGAGCGCAAGTCGTTGAGCACCAGCACTTGGTGTGTCTCGGCGACGCCCAGCTCCCACGGCAGGCCGGCGCTCTTGATGCCGGTCCAGGAGCTAGCGCCGGTGCCGCCGTCGTGTCCGGATATCACGATTGTACGCATCACGGTCACAATAAGTACGTACCGCGAGCGCAAGTCGTTGAGCACCAGCACTTGGTGTGTCTCGGCGACGCCCAGCTCCCACGGCAGGCCGGCGCTCTTGATGCCGGTCCAGGAGCTAGCGCCGGTGCCGCCGTCGTGTCCGGATATCACGATTGTACGCATCACGGTCACAATAAGTACGTACCGCGAGCGCAAGTCGTTGAGCACCAGCACTTGGTGTGTCTCGGCGACGCCCAGCTCCCACGGCAGGCCGGCGCTCTTGATGCCGGTCCAGGAGCTAGCGCCGGTGCCGCCGTCGTGTCCGGATATCACGATTGTACGCATCACGGTCACAATAAGTACGTACCGCGAGCGCAAGTCGTTGAGCACCAGCACTTGGTGTGTCTCGGCGACGCCCAGCTCCCACGGCAGGCCGGCGCTCTTGATGCCGGTCCAGGAGCTAGCGCCGGTGCCGCCGTCGTGTCCGGATATCACGATTGTACGCATCACGGTCACAATAAGTACGTACCGCGAGCGCAAGTCGTTGAGCACCAGCACTTGGTGTGTCTCGGCGACGCCCAGCTCCCACGGCAGGCCGGCGCTCTTGATGCCGGTCCAGGAGCTAGCGCCGGTGCCGCCGTCGTGTCCGGATATCACGATTGTACGCATCACGGTCACAATAAGTACGTACCGCGAGCGCAAGTCGTTGAGCACCAGCACTTGGTGTGTCTCGGCGACGCCCAGCTCCCACGGCAGGCCGGCGCTCTTGATGCCGGTCCAGGAGCTAGCGCCGGTGCCGCCGTCGTGTCCGGATATCACGATTGTACGCATCACGGTCACAATAAGTACGTACCGCGAGCGCAAGTCGTTGAGCACCAGCACTTGGTGTGTCTCGGCGACGCCCAGCTCCCACGGCAGGCCGGCGCTCTTGATGCCGGTCCAGGAGCTAGCGCCGGTGCCGCCGTCGTGTCCGGATATCACGATTGTACGCATCACGGTCACAATAAGTACGTACCGCGAGCGCAAGTCGTTGAGCACCAGCACTTGGTGTGTCTCGGCGACGCCCAGCTCCCACGGCAGGCCGGCGCTCTTGATGCCGGTCCAGGAGCTAGCGCCGGTGCCGCCGTCGTGTCCGGATATCACGATTGTACGCATCACGGTCACAATAAGTACGTACCGCGAGCGCAAGTCGTTGAGCACCAGCACTTGGTGTGTCTCGGCGACGCCCAGCTCCCACGGCAGGCCGGCGCTCTTGATGCCGGTCCAGGAGCTAGCGCCGGTGCCGCCGTCGTGTCCGGATATCACGATTGTACGCATCACGGTCACAATAAGTACGTACCGCGAGCGCAAGTCGTTGAGCACCAGCACTTGGTGTGTCTCGGCGACGCCCAGCTCCCACGGCAGGCCGGCGCTCTTGATGCCGGTCCAGGAGCTAGCGCCGGTGCCGCCGTCGTGTCCGGATATCACGATGTGTTCTGCCTTACCCTGTAGAAAGATAATTTTCATTTTGTAAAATACTTCTTGTCCAAAGGACTATGCGTCAAAATGGACCAAAAACCAACAGAGCTGGGTGTAGTGTCATTAAAAAGGTCTCCTTATGTACTTTATTTCATTCTATAGGTGCAAAGTTGAATTCCATTCGATACTTTTATATGAGTAAGGCGTTTTGCGGGTGCTCCCTAAGTAAATCACCGTCGTCCATACACCAATCATCATAGTATTTACTCTGATGAAAATACAAATATCTTCGTTTTGCAATGGAATTGAACATGGTACCCATAGAATGAAATGAAATATATGTAAATACCTATTTAATCACACCACTTTCAGGTCTGTTGGTATTTGGTCCAGTCTCCATACAAATCTGCCCATGGTCCTTTGATACATGCGTTACGTTAGATACATACGCAATAACGCATCAACAATTTTAATAGTTTGCATAATACATGAGCTCGGCCATGTCTTCGCTAGAGTAGATGTAGTTGCAACGGTGGCTGCATCAGTCTTTCAATCAGACGTCCGTCAAGCAGCGAGTGTTGCCTATGTGTATCCTCGTAAGGCCTAATGTACATTACAATTCCACTTCAATCTGATTGAAACCTTTTTTAAACTTAATAAAGTCGCACTTCCTTTGTTTAGTTGATTTTACCAATATTCCCTACGAACAAATAAAACATGGAAGCCTCACGCCATACTAAATTGCCTTTCAAAATCGGTCCTGAATTTTAGTTGACAAGTGTCACTCCCTCTTCAATGCATCACTTCGATGAATTTCAATATCAACCTATAAAAACTTAAACCGCCATTTAAAAATAGTTGTCATTGGTCCATCAAAGTTTTGATTGGCTATATTCTATAAACATTTGTCAAATATGTTGCGCCGAAATATGCGCGGTGTGAAGAAAAGCGCTATGTCCTGCCCATCTTGGCACAATTGAACAATTGTTTTTGGGGGCATATTTGAGCTGGCGTTAGACGTATATTTATTATTTATATTTCAAAATAAGATTTAAAGAAAATAGTATGGTAGGCCTTAAGAGGTCAGCTTATAGTTAGAAAGATTAATACTATCCTCACCTTGGCAACTCCAGAAGCAACCACACCCACTCCAACCTCCGACACCAGTTTGACCGAGATCCTAGCGCGGGGATTAGCGCACTTGAGATCATATATGAGTTCAGCCAAGTCCTCTATAGAGTAGATGTCGTGGTGCGGCGGCGGAGAAATAAGGCCCACGCCCGCTACCGAGCAACGAGTCTTCGCGATGTCCTCGGTCACTTTGTAGCCTGGGAAATTTAATAGGATTGTTTGAAAATTTACGGGATACAGTGGATGGCTTATTTTTGTTAGTACTTT
>JALPQI010011636.1:0-36990 GCA_025490895.1 Thaumatotibia leucotreta
GTACGTAGTAATAATGTAAGCTTTCTATTTATCATACATTTTAATTAACCAGAAACCCTCAGAGAGCTGAAGTATTTTTGTAAGGAAATTTAAATATCTCGGTCGCTTTAATAAATTACATTTTATACGAAATAATAAAAGTCAACGTTTTTATTTTAATGGTTGTAATAAAATATGAAATTACAATATTTTGGCCACAGGTCCTTGTAATATTTCTCTTGGTTAATTTTTTTACGTACCTAGCACCTGAAAAAATAGAGAAATAGAGTTACGAATTTCCTTTTTGCACGTGTCTCGTACGACGTTTTTTAGTAGAGACGGCCCTACGAAGTTTTGGACCTGACGTAAAATGAGCCACTTCTAAAAAAGGCACCATCTGTACTAAAAAGTATTATTTTTCTTTATGTACTTACACAGTCCAAACTACTAGAAATGGCATCCAAATAAATAAAGTAATTAACAAGTTATTTAAATTGGGCTGCCAAAAACACTACACTTCGGGGACAACTATTAACAAAACGATACTTTAAAACTGAGATTTTTTTTCAACTGATAATTTGTGTAATAGGAATAATGCTTAAAGCTCAATGGGTGACCACCACAGCCTAGAATAGAAATTCAAATTTATTGCGGCTTCACGATATACGAGACACGACAACTTAAAAGGGTATTTACTGATTTAATAAAAGTCAATCCTATGTCTGTCAGCCTCCTTAAATGTATAGCCTAGTTGGTAGTGACCCTGCCCACGAATCTGGAGGTTCCGGGTTCGAATCCCGGCGAGGGCATTATTTGTGTATTTATTTATCACAAATACTTGTTCCTTGGTCATGGCTGTCTCTGTATTTATGGGTCTCCTATTAATATTGACATCTTAAAAAAAAGAATTTGCCTTTTCAAACAAAGTTCCACCGGCTGATCAAAGTTTCATGAAAAGTGTTTTCTTTTTGCGAGATTTCGTTACAAGTCCCGTATTGGCACCCACATCACGAGCCATAATTGAGCTTGCCGTGGGACTTCGCTCATTCTATCCCCCACTCTACGAAATCAACGAATTTCGACGAATCACGTTTTGTGTAACGAACGAATTTCGTAGAGTGGGGAATACGTAGAATGAGCGAATACTCGTCTGGTCTAAATGCACCTTAAGGCGATTTGTGTAAGATCCCCAGATATGTATTTATTAAATCCAATTCTAAAATCTAAATTAGTGTTATGGATATTTCGAATATTCCAGTGGAAAATATGAATCTAACAACAGAAACCAATCGAGACATCGCAGAAACACCTAAAGGACATCAAAATACATCCAAAGTATACAGGGTGTTCGTGTTTATTTGCGTTAAACAATTTACGTTGGACAATTTACTTGGGATATTAAAATAAGTTGCGTTATATATCGGCTTTTGTTAAATTAGAAAAATTTCTTTCTCCACTATTTCCAGTTTCTCTGTCGACTTAGGGATTGAAGTATCACTCGTATTCATACATAATGACTTAAATGGTACGTGTGAGAGAACCTTAAGAATAACTTAAATAGTTAATCTCAGGTGATTGACAGCACATGTCAAAATAAGAAAAATATAAGAAAAAGGTTGCAATACATTTGTTCAGTCATTAAACAATTTTTTTAATAACTCAATAACAGTCAAAACACTAGTTTGTTAGAGAGATTAATTACTTATTTATTCACCTATCATTTGTTACATAAAACAAAGAATTATAATTATAACAACAAATTAAAACTAAAAATATAAAATTAAAACTAAAGCTACCTAGATAAAATAAAAGATAAGAGATTAATTAAACTTGACCTAAATAAACTTCCCTTAAATTTATCGCAAATAGATAAAAACAGCCTGTATACCGATCAATGTAGTTTGTCTTGACCTTCGGCGGGACCCGAGGGAAATTAGAGGGAGACGGATAGTCAGGCGTCAGGGAATAAGGTAACTAACTCGCACAATGTTACCGCAATAAAATATCTACTCAGCTGATTGGGAAAGTTTGATAGGAAAAAACTGAGTTGGGTCCGAGCATAAGTATTAATACTCGTAGATGTTCGAATATGGTCCACTCCGCGCCGCAAACTTGGTCCGCTCCGTACGTGCGCTCGACTCGCCACACCATCGCACCATTCAAAAACGGTCCAGTGCTTTCCGTGCTCCTAGAGACAGTGATCACGTCGATATGACTCCGATTTTATCCAAAAAAGCTAAAATCGCGTTAGTTATGTCAACCATCGTCGCTACAACACCAATTAATAAGCAGAAAAAAAATAAAAGAATGGGCAAAATTTTATATAAAAGTCGGGGAGTCATATGCGACTTATTAGAGACCTCGTAGACAAATATTTTCGTATATATCTTCGCATGAATTCTGATGCATTTGCTGAATTGCTTTGAAAATTTACGAATTGTTTGTTTACTTTTAATTAATTACCTACAAGTAAAGCGCTGAACGGTGCGGTGGCGCCGTCCACACGAGTGAACTTGGTGCGGACCGCACCAAATCCTGTGTCAAAACCATCGAACCGACCGCACCGTCAATAATAATAATAATGTCGGCGGACCGCTGAACACACCATCGAATTTGGTACGGAGCGGACCAAGTTCGCGGTGCGGAGTGGACCATATTCGAACGTCTATTAACGCTTTTTCACTAAGTGCTTATACTATGCCGATCGAAATTATCTGATAGAAATCCTATGCCAGTGATACGCATGTGTGACCGAAAAGATTGTACTCCTATGCCGGCGACACAGCACTTGTGTCAAAAACGTTCGTATTTCTATGGCACTGGCATAAGAGTAAGAACTTGATTAATGCTAGTAGTGGTATAAGAATAAGATTACTTTGATCACGTATGTGTGTCACTGGCATAGGAGTACAGTTTTTTCGATCACACACGCTGTGTCACCGGCGTCGAATGTGTTACAATCATCATCACCATCATATCATCAGCCTATATCAGTATCTCCTATTAACTACGCGTATGGACGTAACCTTTTAAGAGGTAAATGATAATCGCCACGCTGGGCAAACGGATTGGCGGTCGCCTAGTGTGTGATTTAAGTTGCGTAGTTTAAGCCTGAGTTGCGATAGCAGAAGACTTGCGGGGCATTCAAGTATGGTAAATTACACATTTCTGGAGTCCAGAAGAAATATTTTCCTCATAAAGTACTTCTTTCGTTTATTGCGCGGCCAAAGTTACAATTCTTTCTTGTTATCCCTCATCTCATTCCATGTGCGTCCTATCTCCAACATACAACTCCGTAGCCTAGTTGGTAGTGACCCTGCCTACGAAGCTTGAGGTTCCGGGTTCGAATCCCGGCGAGGGCATTATTTGTGTATTTATTTATCACAAATATTTGTTCCTTGGTCATGGCTGTCTATGTATTTAAGTATCTATATGTATCTATCTATTATATATATCGTCGCCTGGTACCCATATCACAAGCCTTAATAGAGCTTACCGTGGGACTAGGTCGATTCGTGTAAGATGTCCGAAAAATATTTATTATTTATTTATTTAACTCCGTCCCCGCCGCTGTGTTCTATTTGCTGTCCCGGCGGCAAGAACTCGAGTTCAATCACACTCACCACTGCACCATGCCCTGACTCTTCTCAACAGCATATTCGACAGTGACAGTAATCTGGATATATTCCACAGTACTGAAACTCAGTTTCTATTAGCTAGTACCCGTTACCTGGAGGCTATCACAACCCCAAGCTCTGTACTTCAGTCATAGTGTAAAACACTGGTTCAAGAGTTATATAATTTATACCTAAAACACCAATGCACTCCTGTAAAATTAACATGTGTAGCATGTCTGTTAGTGTTAGTTTAAGGGAATATGAAATAAAATAAAAAAAATTCAGAAGAGTTATAAAAGCGGCCATAACAAGTTTAATTTCATTCACGACTCATGTTTCACCCTGTATAGCCACAAAATATAGGTATAATATTGAAGCTTCTAGAACTTCACCGTTTTGTAAGCATGTAAACAATTAAACTCCATCCTCGATCAATTTGCAATGTAAACAATATATAACTTGGCCGTTTTAGCACTTCGCAAATTGAGCACACTGACAGCCAATGGCAAAAATTGCTCATGTAGCCGAAGTTGGAAAGTAGTTACGTTAGCGTTTACTGGATACTTAATGTAGTCCATCACATCGGCATATCGATTCTCGTTATTGGTCAATACAGGGTGAACGAAATGAAGTGTTACCAAGTAGTTTTTTTTTAAGTCTGGTGTCAAAGTATAATAGCGGCTTGAATTATTTAATTATCTGATAGAACATTACGACACAATGCGAAAAACATGAAATTCGAAACGAGTGGCGATGTTTTAAAACACAACCGATAGGGAGTGTTTTAAATCGACACTAGTTACGAATTTCGTTTTTGCACGTGTCTCGTACGACGTTTTTTAGTGTAGATGGCCCTCCGAAGTTTTTGACCTGACGTAAAATGACACACTTCTCGCACTAGAGCCTAAAAAACGCACCGTCTGTACTAAAAAAATTGTTTTGAACACTGAATTTAAGTCTTAGGCACGCAAACATTTGGGTTGTAGATCGCAAACATAAGAACAAAACTGAGCTTTGGCTTATAAATCTCGTAAGAACCAAAAATGGCTGAAAAGCGAATTGCACGCATCATTTATCCAGTGCAGAGGGTTTCGGACTTTTTATCTAGACTATTTTAAAAAGAAAGGTGAGAGCAATTAAAAATGCTAGTATAAGAAAACGATCGTATTTCACTGGCACATACCACTACCCAGCGGTCACAAACGTGCTGCGAGCAAATACTTTTTTACCATTTGAAGACCATAGTCTAGGCAAAAGGTAGTCATATTGACAAAAAGTAAATGTAATATTTTTTTCTCTTGTTTTTTCTTAGTTATAGTTATAAACTGCTGTAACTAAAAAATCGCAGTCCTTTGAAATTGGTAACACTTCATATCGTTGACTGTGTAGGCCAATTTGACCAACTTTCCTTTAATATAGTTAGCCAAACACTTCTGCATACATTTTTGCTGTCTACTGCTCAGTTTTTTCATTCCGCAAGAACCGCAAAGTTTCAAGTAACCGAGCTAAGTCGTTTATGTTTTGTTTCTCGCTCGCTGATTACTTTGCCAACGATACCGCTCGGTGAGCACCGCGACCTTACCATGTGATGAAATGGATGGCTCAAATATCATAATAAGAATAAGAAATGCTTAATAGCACAAAACAAAACGGACTATGGGCTGATTTGTATGGAGAGTGGACCAAAAACCAACAGAGCTGAAAGTGGTGTCATTAAATAGGTATTTACATTTACCTATTTCATTTCATTCTACAGACACTATATTCAATTCCATTGCAAAACGGAGATATTTGTATTTTAGTCAGTGTTTATACTATGATGAATGATGTCTGGTCGACGGTGATTTACTTAGAGAGTGCCCTTACTCATATAAAATTATCCAATGGAATTCAACTTTGCACCTGTACGTAGAATGAAATAAAGTAGCTAAGTAGACCTTTTTAATGACACTACTCCCAGCTCTGTTGGTTTTTGGTCCATTTTGACGCATAGTCCTTTGCTTGGATACATTAACATACAAGCGCTATGCCGTGTGGTGACGGCAGTAAGAATACATTTTGTCACCACCCCAACTCCTCCTGTAGGTGTCGTAAGAGTCGACTAAGGGATTGAAGTGTCATTGACTATTATTTGATAAAAGAATAATGATGGGCAGCAGCGTCATCATAGTGGATACATTACTGCGATCGCCAATCCGCTTGCCCCGCTTGGCGATTATGGGTATTTACCTCCTAATGCGTCTATACGTATAGTGAATAGGAGAGGCCTACGTCCAGCAGTGGACTATCATAGGCTGATGATGATCAGTATACGTAGGAGGTGTCGATATTATGTAACACAACATGCTTCAATAATAGTGAACTGTTCGCGATCCAGGTGTACGATACAAACCCGAACAGGGTTTAACGTCACCTTATGGTATACTATGTAATGCTTTTCATGTAATAAAAAAAAAAAAAAACATACAAAACACGTGAACAGTGAATTGCGCTAAAAGGTCTTGCATGATGACCCGCAGTGGATCCCTCTATACTGTCTTTGGTTTGGTATTTAAACAAAGGTAAACAATCTTGCAGTATGTTTTTATTGAAAACTACGTAGAAAAAAAAAGTCGAATTGAGAACCTCCTCCTTTTTTTGAAGTCGGTTAATAAGTTTTAGCAAATATAGGTACATAATACAACAAGGAAATACAGTGATTTACATTGTTTTGATTCATTAAGTACCTACTTTGGATTGTTAAATGCATTTTTCATAAAAAGATACTGCAAAATTGTTTACCTTTTTCTAATACCGAACAAAACAGAGTAGGTATAGTGAATCTCACTACGTGACGCTGATTTTCAGTGAAGCCGATTTGATCATGACACTTTACCCGTAACTAAATTTCATAATTTAATGTCACCAGATATAGCGAAGCGAACACTGTATGTAACACCATGAAAATAGAAGCCTGCTCAGATATTAGTGAACACCCTGACTCCGATATTTATCTGTTAAGTCAAATCAACATCTTTTTTCGAACTGTCAAAACGATCGCAAATATGAAGGTTTTCATGAAATACACAAAAGTGACGTCACGATTGTATACTGGCAAATGACTTTTTTTTTTAAGTTCTTTCCAATTTTAATCGAGGCGATGGCGACAATCACCCGAGTTAAAAAGATGTTTTTACACGTGTATCGAACGACTTTTTTCACAACAAGTGCCTTAAAAAGAGAAATTTACGCACGTGAAGCGTGCGTAAACATTAAAGTCAAAGTCAAAGTCAAAGTCAAATAATTCTTTATTCAAATTGGAATAGCAACAAACTCTTTTGAATCGTCTAGATATGAAAACTACTTCCGGTTCGAACCCTACACCGCTGACCCAAGAAGAACCGGTAAGAAACTTGGCGGGAATTATTTTTTCAAACAATGATGGTAACTACATCTTACAACTAACATGCATTAAAAAAAAAAAACATAAAATTGATTTTAAACAAATTGAAATATAATAATAATAACAAGAGATGTAAAGTCTCTAAAAGTCACAACATTTATAAGTAATAATTTATAGAGAAGTAAGGTTTCTCTCCGAATAGGTATATAATAATAACATTATATAATGCACGTTTGGAGATGTACAAGGTCTCCAAGCGTAAATTATCGTAATTGAATGTCATGACTTTAACAAACTAATAATTAAATCCTAAATTACTCCCACGGTGTTTTATCATTCATGTAGTCTTGTATACTATAATAAGCTTTAGATATAAGTTTACGCTTTACAAAATTCTTAAATTTGTTGACTGAAAATTCAGTAACATTTACTGGAAGTTTATTATAAAATCTTACACAATTACCCATGAATGATTTCCTAATTTTATGGAGCCGAGTGGCGGGTACTGCGAGCTTATGTTTGTTTCTAGTATTAATATTATGTATGTCACAATTTTTCCTAAAATTGATAATATTTTTATGTACATACATAATATTCTCATAGATGTATTGAGAATACAATGTCATTATATTAATAACCTTAAACTTATCTCTAAGTGAGTCTCTAGGGCTCATTTTATATATCGCTCGAATAGCCCTCTTCTGCAGAACAAAAATAGTGTTAGTCTCTGAATTGGCAGCACTGCCCCATAATAAAATGCCATACGACATAATGCTATGAAAATAACTAAAATATACTAACCGAGCTGTATCGACGTCAGTTAATTGACGGATCTTGCTCACTGCAAAAGCTGCAGAACTCAGTTTATTCGAGAGATTAGATATGTGAGGACCCCACTGAAGCTTAGAGTCTAGTGTTATACCAAGAAAGACTGTACTTTCAACTATTTCCAATTCCTCACCTTTCACAAATATACTAGCCTGTTGATGTTTTACGTTACTTGTAACAAATTTAATACATTTAGTTTTTTTCTCATTCAACATTAAGTTATTCATATTAAACCAGTTTACTACTTTCGAAATAGCATTGTTTACATCATTCCAAGCTTGTTGCTGTCGTTTGACTTTAAAAATAAGTGAGGTGTCGTCAGCAAACAATACTATGTCATGGTGGGTCTCTATGAGATGTGGCAAGTCATTTATGTAGATAAGGAAAAGGAAAGGCCCCAATATAGATCCCTGTGGTACACCCGTGGATACCAATGACCCCGGCGATCGCTGTCCATTCACATCAACCCTTTGTATTCTACCGCGTAAATAAGATTCCAGTAAATTTAACGCTGATCCTTTTACTCCATAATGGTCTAGCTTCCTGATCAATGTTTCATGACAAACGCAGTCGAAGGCCTTGGACAAATCACAGAAGATACCTAAAGCATCTCGTGATTCCTCCCAGGCATCAAATATTTGTTTAATTAATTCGACACCAGCGTCGGATGTTGAGCGCCCCCGAGTAAAACCAAATTGCTTGTTATGCATTAAATTGTTTACGTTAAAGTGCTTAATTAATTGCGATAAAACTATTTTTTCAAAGATTTTGCTGAACGTTGGTAGCACAGATATAGGTCTAAAATTAGTGGGGTCAGAAGTGCTACCGGATTTGAATAAAGGAGTTACTTTACTATGTTTCATAAGATCAGGAAACTCACCACAATCAACACATTGATTAAATATTACTACCAATTCAGGTGCTACGATTTCAATAAGGGATTTGACGACATGAACAGAGACTCCCCAGAGGTCAGAAGTTTTTTTGACATTGATGGATTTAAATGCCTTTATTACATCTGAGATTTGAATATGTTCAAAATTAAAGTCGTTACTACACATAGGGACGTTATCTCTTAATAATATAGTGGCAGCCGAGGGTGATGAATTTAAATCCTTAGTTATGGAGACTGGTATATCGGTGAAAAAGTGCTCAAATTCTGTTGCTACTTCTAAACTTGACTCTATAATTTTGCCATTAATTTTTAATTTAGGATCGTGGAATCTATGCTTTGATCGACCAGTCTCCGCATTAATCACTTTCCAGGTTGATTTAATGATGTCGGAACTATTTTTAATTTTTTGGGACAAATAATCGCGCTTAGCTTTATTACAATCAATCTTAAATTTCTTAGAATATTGTTTGACGTGTTCTTTAAATTCATCACTCGTATTAAACCGCCGTTCCTCATACAATGCATACAGTGCTCGTCTACGTTCATACAAGTCCGCAGTTGCCCACTCACTAAAAGCAGATGCACCACCAACCACAATCTTTTTGGAAGTGAATATTTTGTTGTAATGTTTCATAAAAATGTGAAAGAATGAATTATACATGTCATTGGAGTTAATGTTGGAAGACAGAGTAGGTAGCGTCTGCACTAAACTTTCTTTCATTCGTTCAACACGGCTTGTGGTTACTGGCACAAAAGTAATTTGTTTTCTAATGTTATTTTTCCTGATGGTCCTGGTGACCTAAAAAATATCAGTAAAAATGTTATCAATACAAGTCGCACTAGTTGCACTGATACGAGTAGGCTCCATAAAAATGTGGTTGAGTTTAGAAGACTTAAATAGATTCAACAATCTTGTACTTGTTGTTGAATTTTCTAAAAGGTTTACATTAAAGTCGCCGCATATAAGTAACTTCTTACCGCAAACTGATATTTTATGAAGCACAGATTCCATTACCCTTTCAAATTGCTCAAAATTACTTAAAGGCGGCCTGTACACACACACAACAATAAATTTATCTAATTCAATAGCACTCAATTCTATAGTCCGTTCAACAGACAGAGAAACAATGTCCTTGCGTTCCTTAAATTTTAATTGTTTATTTAAAATAATTAATGACCCACCATGTATGGAACTAAGTCTGTTAAACGAACTAGCCACCTGGTGATTATTAAACTGAGGCACTACTTCATTACTTTTTAACCAATGTTCAGTTATACATAGAATATCAATATTACATTCATTTAAAAAAAGTTCAATCTGCAAATCTTTTCCTCTAATACACTGAATATTTTGATGAACCAGGTGGATGAGTTTTCTATTATTATTACAATTTTCAATTAATTTATTAGAGACTAATTTGCCAGAGATATGGCACTCTTTTGTCTTATCATTTAATTTAAATTATTGGTTAAAATTGGAACCAATTCCGAGTTCATAATTGATTGCTCAATAGGAGCACAGTTATTTGCCAAATTTTTGGCAGATATATCAAAACAATAGGATAGCGACAGAGCTATTTGTCTCTTACAATAATTAGAAAGGTAAAACTTACCTTTAGTCATAGAAATAATAGGAAAATAATACTTATTCTTATTAACATAATTGTTAATGTCAATTAGCCTAAACTTATTACTATAATTATATGTACACAGCTTGTACATGGTCAGGTTTAAATTATATCTAGTATCATTTTCTGTCTTTGACATTTCATTACAGTATGGAAATGTAAACATGATAATCTCTTTAACTTTAAGAGTATTTAATTCTTCAAAGAATTTCATTAGACTATTTTTGTTCAAAACTCCTCGGCTCCCTACAAGAATGAGCAGGGTACTTTGTAAATTTAAATTACTGTCATCTAAAATTTGACGCAAAATATCATTCAAAGATGCTGAAGGCAAACAATTGTTGAAAATGCGGGGTCCCTTTAAATACCTGTTCAAAAATGAGCCCATGTTTCTTCCAAATTCATCACAATACATAACTACATTATGTTCATTATGTTCAGATATATGTAATTGTGTATTGTAGATAGAATTATTACTACTTACATCTAATGGTAAACTGGTACACAGATCAGGTTTAATTAAACTCATTGACAAGCGACCACTCTGTTGTTTACACAAACATGACTGGCCGAGTGTGAATATCAAATCATTCATTGCCAAAGTATATTCATTTATCACTTTCTTGGAACTATTATTCAAACTTTCTAATGATTTTATTGAATCCTCTAAACTTTCAATTTTTGATTTTAGCAACTGTGTATCAGTTTCATATTGTGATTTACTACTTAATAATAGAGCAGAATATGCATTTAACCTATCCACTAAATTCACATTAATTTTGCAAAATTGCAATTTTTTGAAAAACAAATTGTTTTGTTTTGTTAACTTATTATTTCTTTCTATTATTTTCTTAATCTTAATATATTTCTTTACTTTCTTACGACTACACTTCACTATCCTAGGAGTTAGGGAATCAGCTGCAGTAGTAGCAATTAACTTTGGGTCGGGCTCGACCAGTTCTTCGAACAGACTGTGTGTGTGGGCCGCTGAGATATTGTTCTGGGCCTCTTGTAGCACGTTGATTTGTTCATGGGCGTCATGCAGAGCTCTCTTCAATGAGCTGATATCATTCAAGGCTTGTTCATATGTAGCCGAGCACTCAGTAAACTTGTCCACTGTCTCTTGTAGCTGTACCCGCTGTGAGTTTATATCATTATATGCTATTTCTAGAGTACATAGCTCTTTCTTAAACTTATCTTTACTATCAAGGGCTGACAACAATTCCCTCTCACACTCTTCCCTTTCATTGAGCAATTGAGTATTCAACTCCTTGCAAGTTTTCAATTCAATCAAGGTAAGCTGGAGCTTGTCTAAAGTTTCCTGCTGGCGAGCTGCAGCGGCTGTGGCTCTGCGAGTCAGCATTATGAATATTTATTGGGAAAAAACAACTTGAAAGGAAAAACAAGACAAGGAATCGCCTACTCAAGCCGAGTGATAGCTACTTACAGTATACACATGAAATAATGACGTCTCACTTTGCCTTTATGAATTCGCAATGAAAGTTCTCTTATTTTACTAAATTAAAACGAAATTGGCGTAAATTACCGAGTAAAATAAAGAGATAACACAAAAAAACTAACACAGATTTCAAATTTATAACCTGTGACGGTTACAAATTCGAGTTAATGCAAGACACTAGCAAACGTCACTAAACCACTTCACTTTTTATATTTACATTAAATATACGACTTAAACTATTAAATTCACACTTAAAGGGCTTAATTTAACATTAATTATGATTAAATATGTAATAATTATAAGGGACCCGGCAAAATCAGCTGCTCATTCTTTGACAGTTCAGAGGCGTTTTTTTTTATTACTTTTCCGCACTAGTTATGAAAAAATAATTTACACAAAGGTTTCATTTTTTATTTTTTCTCGCGGTTGCAGCTACTCGTGGTAAGGACACGGAAAACGCCGTGAGCTTGTTCGCTGTACAAAAGTGAAACCTTATATTATTATAATAATAATATACAAAAACTTAAATACGTAAAAAACAACAATGGCCAAGACAAAAATATTTGTGAAAACACACAATTAAATGGTCTCGCCCGGACTCAAACCCGGAACCTCCAGATTCGTAGGCAGGGTCACTAGTTCACTAGGTACTGAGCTACAAAGGCCGTCAGGCCGCGAGTAGGTATAATATATAATTTATCTCAAAATATATATAAAAATAAATGCGTGTAAATAAACCTCAAAACACGGGCTTAAACGACCAACAAACAATACATTTTCCACAATATTTATTAAACTCGGCCCGGGCTCGAACTAATAAAATACAGCCCGTTATTTAAAGTTGAAAACGGCCGCCATAATGAATTAGTATACTTCTCCGCACCGGTCGTTTGCGAAAAGTCGATGTGTTTAAGGCGGATAGTGTTGCTGAAAGTGAAAACCATGATTTAAATTCTAAAATTTTAATACGTAATACTGTATCAACTATAAATATCCGATCCGAAAGAAATCTAAAGTGAGCTTTAGATTTTTCTGGAAATTTTTTCGTTAGGTAAATAAATTATTTGTCGTGTTTATTTCATCACCTTTAAACTATTACATTCAAGTAAAATATATTTGTCACAATAGATTGGTGGAGAGAATAGTGGGTAAAGTAACGTATGATCAGAAATAAAGCCCTGATTTAAAAAAATTAAACGCTTCTTGGTGAAAAACTACAAATTGTAGTTAGGTACCTTTAATTCGATAAGCATTAATTAGCTTTGAAGAAATAGAGATTTAAGAGCATATGCCTAGGACTTAGATTATTTATTATAGGTATTCTGTAAAGAATAAAAAATATTTACATCTTTTAAATTAAATGTACCTACACTGTTGTTTATGTGATAAATACTCAATTTTGCAATTTGCACCTTCGAATAATTTTCGAACCTATAATCGTTTATACGATTCACTAAAAGGATTTGATGTGTGCTCAAGGTTACTGAAGGGTCAGTCGCCTTAAACGAGTGCCCAAAACAGAGGCCCTGTAATCATACGTTTAATGGTTCCCATAATGAGCTCGTAAAGTAGTAACTGCCACGAGCCCTTTCATAAATACTCAACTTCCTTTCCGCGGGAATTTTCATTTTTGCCAAAGTTGAATTTATATCGAGATGATAAAGTGCGGTGCGTAAACAAAGTTTATTAAACCCCGAATGGTCTAAATATGCCGCCATTTCAATGAAGTCGAGTTTTTTTATTACCTGTTTAATGTCCACGTCGATTTCAACGCCTAGTCATGTTTTGCAAAATACATCATTTGACTTGAACTTGATGAACGAGTAGCGATCAGCGAGTTTTTTCTTCGCGGGCGAGTGAAACATATACAATTTACTCGTCGGCAGTGTGAGCAGTTAACTATCAATAAAATTCCTGACCAATTTTGAATTACGGAATTAAGTAGCGCGAATACTATGACAACCCTAGCCTAGAAGTGAATAATCAAGATCAAGTGCGGGTAGTTCGAAAAACCCACGCAGCTCGAAGGTGTTGATACATTCTCTCGCCAGTCTGCCTGCGACCACGGGTGTAACGTCATGCCCGAAACGTCAGGATATAATTAAACGTAAGTTTACGCGATTAATACCCATTTGTCTTTAAATTGAGACAACTATGGTAGGCTTAGCATAGAGTGGGACAATATGTCGCTGCGAGATAGACTATCCCATTTTATTCACATAGTTGGTAAAAGATGTACAACCTATCTCGTAGCGACATACTGACATACCGTCTCTGTCAGTGTTATGTATGACGCTTTTGTTGGAGAAACAGAGATAGGTGCTCAAATCTTCAGGATTTCACGATCGTCTTCGTCAAAAATCTGATAAGAAAAAGTTAAGTTTCGGCTACACCTCAAATTGTTACCCACGCCACTCACCTTTTTTTACCGCTCTTAAACAAGGGTTGCATAAAATACTATAAATAGGATAATTTTGCACAAAATCACCGTGACTCAAGTAATCAATGGCAATAACAGACAAAAAAACTTTTTCTTCACCCTTATAGCACTTTATAGAAAGTTATTCACTAGATAAGACAACTACCTACAGAATTGGCTTTAGAAAGCCTGACAAATGCTAAATCCGTCGCAGTGACCTCATGAACACCCGCATGACGCCATTACCCCATCCTCGAGTGACGGATCGGCCGCGTCAAATGCATAAACGATGTAGCTGTCCGCAACGTGTCTCCATGATGGGCACGGGCATTTGATGAGCATTTCGCTTAATGATTTCGGTAGGGCTGGGAAGAAATTCGCGAAGCTTCTCTATCAGTCCAATGACGCTTTTGTTGAAGTTTTTTGGGCGGATTTCTATTTTGTTGTAAGTAGTTTTTTTAAATTTTCCAAATTTGGATTTTTTTTTATTTTTTCTACATAGAATCGCGAGCTCTTTCGATCCGCATTAGTAGAAAAAAGTGTCCCGAAAATTCCATAAATTTTTTTGTCGTCCACTGAGTTACGGTTGAAGAAAAATAGTAACTAAATGGATTCTTTTTTTGGGACACTTTTTTATTTCCATCAGGATCAAAAAAGCTCGTGATTCAGAGTAAAAAAAATGTAAAAATGTCCAAATTTGGAAAATTTAAAAAACCGACAACAAAATAAATTTAACGATCCGCCCTTTAACGATGATTTTCGGCAAAAATCTGAATATTATACATTTTACCTAGAGCTTTGACTCCTACATACAAAAATAATAAAAATTACACTATCACAAATTCCTCAATTTCTCGGCAAATTCCTATTTGAATTGGAAATACCCCAGAATGAATGAAGTTCCTCACATAAAGCAGGGTAAGAAAGAGACGGATGGCAAATCACTGCTCGGCAAGTCGTTTGAGCCATAACAATAATGAGGAGAGGCTGCTTAGTGGTGCCGATTTTCCCCTTCTTACAGTATACAGAATTTAAAACAGTACGCAATAATTGATTTTAAACTTTCGTGAGACATAATAACTATGGGCAGTTTCACTTTTAGGGACACTCAATTAGCGTGAAATTAAAAAAAAAAATAATTGCAGTCAGCTTTGTAACAACAGGACAATATCTTTAGGAATTTACACTTGATCGGCGTTTTTATATTATAATATGGCTTATAGTTTGTAAAATGAACACCAAAACCGAATTATCATCGTTTATTGCTTAATTGTCGTTACAAAGATGACTGAAATTAAGGTTTTCTTAACTTCACGCTAATTGGATGACCCATAAAGTAAAAATGGCCCTATACACGCCGCGCTCGTACCTAAGTTGCTTGACGTGACCGCGGGCTTCATCATCATCATCATCATCATATCAGCCGAAAGACATCCACTGCTGAACATAGGCCTCTCCCAACGATTGCCACAATGACCGGTCCTGCGCCACCCGCATCCAGCGGACTCCTGCGACCTTCACCAGGTCATCAGTCCACCTTGTGGGGGGCCTACCCACGCTACGCCTTCCGGTTCGTGGCCGCCACTCAAGAACCTTCCCGCCCCAACGGCCATCGGTTCTACGCGCAATGTGCCCCGCCCACTGCCACTTCAGTTTAGCGATTCGGAGAGCTATTTTGGTTACTTTGGTTCTGCTGCGGATGGTCTCATTTTTAATCCAATCACGCAGAGAGACTCCTAGCATAGCCCTCTCCATTGCCCTTTGGGTGACTTTGAGCCTTCTTATGAGGCCCATCGTAAGCGGCCACGTTTCAGTACCGTATGTCATCACTGGCAACACACACTGATCAAAGACTTTCGGGTTGGGGTATAGCAAAGGGGGCGCGGGACTTGGTTCGAACCAAATTTTATTTAGGAGCCAATATCTTGGTAATTATCAAGTTTAAAGAAAAGTTGTCCATACAAAACATGCTTATTTTAGCGTCCTCTATACGATAGCATCATAAAAAATACGTGTCATAATGACACCACCTCCATCAAAAATTTTCGTCTTATCCATGTTCATTTTAAGACCAACTCGCTCGGAGGCTTTACTGAGGTCAACAAGCATAGTACTTAAGTCCTCCAAGGTCTCAGCCAAGACTACTATATCATCAGCGAATCGAAGGTGAGTGAGGTACTCGCCGTTTAAGTTGATACCCAGCCTTCTCCAGTCCAGAGTCTTAAAGACATCCTCCAGTGCAGCGGTAAACAGCTTAGGGGAGATGACATCTCCCTGCCTAACTCCCCGTAAGTGCAGCGGTAAACAGCTTAGGGGAGATGACATCTCCCTGCCTAACTCCCCGCTGCAGCAGAATAGGCTTCGAGCTCTGGTCTTGGAGTCGGACTGACATTGTGGCGCTCTCGTACAAACACTTCAACACCTCGATATAGCGGTAGTCGACTTGGCACCGTTGGAGAGACTGTAGTACAGCCCATGTTTCGATCGAATCGAAGGCTTTCTCGTAGTCCACAAACGCTAAACAGAGGGGCAGGTTATATTCTTCGGTCTTCTGTATAACCTGGCGAAGCGTATGGATGTGGTCTACGGTACTAAAGCCTCTTCGGAAACCGGCTTGTTCGGGAGGCTGAAAGTCATCAAGCCTGCGTGCAAGACGATTCGTAATGACTCTTGAAAACAGCTTATAGACATGGCTCAGAAGTGACAGCGGGCTTAGTGCTAGATAATTGAAACTTAGGCTCTCCGACACATGTTGCGCCTAGTGACTAAAAACACGTGATTTTAACCGTTTAAATAATTATATTTAACAGTAAGCAACTAGGAGAAAGTTTGGGTGGGAGAACGAATCCGCGCCTTTGCGGGTGTAGGTACAAGCCGTTAATCAACAGAGAAGTATCATAGCTAGTAATAATTCGCCCAATCTTGTTTATACAGGATGGCTCATACGTAAAATAATGCATTCCCTTTGCCAGTGAGATTTAGAGGCAGAATATTAGAAATAGTAGTTTTAGCCTCGTCCTGCCCGTCATACTAAGTTTGAGCTATTGAAATACAAACCTAATATTATAATGAATAATAATGAGTTTGAAAATATAGTCGCTTTTCTTTTGTTTTAAAAAACATTGGGCAGAACGAGGCTAAGCAATTTTATAGCCTCGTACTACATTCTATTTTAACTATTTAAACCTTCTTGTGAACCTTGCTATTTAAGGAACAGTGCAAAATTTTGTTTGTTTGTAACATCAATCAAACAAAGGACCTGCGACTCTATTAAGTCTGTGAAAGGTTTAAATTTCATTCAAGTGGTGTGTGTACATTGTAATGTACATTGGGTCTTACTAGGATAGTACCTATCACCAAGTAGGTAACTAAACTCGATACATAAATAATTCTATCGCGCTCGCTCTGATTTACTGGAACTCATACATGGCCTCCTTTACGTATCAAGTAAACCTAACATATCCGTTAAGGTGCGTTTAGACCAAACCAGCATTCGCTCATTCTATCCCCTACTCTACGAAATCAACGAATTTCGAAGAATCACGTTTTATGTAGCGAACGAATTTCGTAGAGTGGGGGATAGAATGAGCGAATGTTCGTTCGGTCTAAATGCACTTGACTTGAAAACTTATAATACGGCTACTGTTCACAAACGGAGTGCTTTGGTTCACTATGGAGTGGTTCCATTTAAGCCGTATTGCGTTGTAAGCAACCTCTCGCACTTACATTTAAGACGATACAAGGATTCCAAGTGACTTATTAAAACAAAAGTTCCTCTCCAAAGGCCAGATGTTACTTAAAGGTCTTTGCAATTGTATCAGCAACAACGAGTATATTAAATGATGTATTGAGATTGAAATGTCAAATCTAATAATTCAAATCAAATAATTTATTTGCTTTAAGCGTAATTAAATGCATAGTGTGTGGTGACGGCAGTAAGAATACATAGGCCGTGTGGTGTGCGGCAGTAAGAATACATTTGTCACCACCCCAACTCCTTCTGCGGGTGTCGTAAGAGTCGACTAAGGGATTGAAGTGTCACTGAGCATTTTTGATAACGATTGATGGGCAGCAGCGTTTTCATTGTAGACACATTACTGCGATCGCCAATCCGCTGACTATCATAGGCTGATGATGTGAAATGCATGCAAATACAGAATGATTATTACGACTAACATTACGACACATGTAATGTCAAAATTAAAAGTTTGTAAAATTAAACAATGCCAGAATTAGAAAATATTACACGGAAAAATAATTGAATACTTACAAATTAAACGTGAGAAATTTTACAAGTCAGTAGGTTTATTGTGTTATAAGTTTAAAAAAAAAGTAAAAAATAATTATGTAACTGACCATTCATTTAATCAAAGTCGATTTTAAATTAATCAAGACTGGCGTTTACAGTTTTTGTCACTCCAACACATGTCATACAGGATGCGAGAAAATGGTCACTTTTGACAAACTTTATTTTTGATGCCAATCTATCCAGGCCTACTAACGCGAAAATCGAAATTCATAAACTTCGAGTATGTTTCTCTGTTACTTAAACGAAGGTGTCATTAGAGTGAGAGAGATAAATCCTCGAAACTTACGAATTTCGATTTTCGCGGTAGGACCGCTGTTTCTGTTCAGAATCAAAAGCTTTAATGGGGCCAAAAAAATGTGGGCTAGAAAATCCGCATATAGTATCAAGAATTAAAAAACAAAACACAATCGAAAAAACAAATAGTAATTTAATTTTAATTACCTTACGTTATCGAATGCTGGCTAAGTGTTACTAATGTCCAGCGAGGAGTGCAGTGCAGACGCAGTGGTCATGTAACAAATGAGAAAACTTGCACCGCAAGTTGTTGGCATTAATGTGTTCACATAAACTGTAACTGGCAGGGAGAGTGCAGAACACATCTGGCACCCTAGTGAAAAGGGGTATAAATCGAATTTTGCCACTTTACAGGAGAGCCAAAAAACGATTGGCGAAATTATTCAAAATTACTGTGCCGAAATGGCTAAAGAATTAGAATAACTTTAAATGTACATTGAGTAAATACAATGCGCTCTTTCACATGCCGTCATTGGTTTATGGCTAAAATCAATAGTTTAAAAAAAAATTGACTTATACCCACTGAAAGAAATGCTATTTAGAAATATAACCAAATTAGTACCCCTTTTCACATATATTGGACATTAGTGAAAACGGGTATACATTTAACTTATTTTATGATAACTCTTTTTGAAATGTATTTTTACGAAAAAAATTTAGCTAAGTTTGTTTGCGAAATTAATCTTAATGGCATAGCATGTACGTTCACAATATAATCCCAAAAAAACCGACTTATACCATTGTGCACAAAATGTTAGTAACGTGTAAAAGGGAATAACAAGATTTATATTAATCACTTTATTCAATTGTATCCAAATTCTATGAAATAAGTTACAATAATTTTTTTTTTCCATTTATTAATAGAAATTATTTCCTTGAATTAGAAAAATATTACTTCTTTTCAACAGCCAAAACACAACGCATCATAAAATGAAATGTTTTTAAATTTCATAGTACCAAAAAATACCATAATGTAGCATTTATTCATTATTATCAAAATCGTGTCATAATATTTTTTTTCTCATGCCTTATTTTGCTAACACGGTACTCGACAAAAAACTTAAATAGTACAAATAGTCCTACTGTCCGAATTATAACTTTAATGCCCTGGATTTCGTGCGCATAGCTAGGTAGGTACGTTCCGTAACGCCTGAATGGCAATTTTGTATCTTATCGAGTCACCTAAAATAACATACTATTGAAAATCGATATTTTATTTAAAAAACCGGCCAAGTGCGAGTCGGACTCGCGCGCAAAGGGTTCCGTACCATTATCAATTTATTATTAAAAAAATACAGTTAAATCAACCTACCTCAAAAACTATAGGAGATAATTTTATCAAACCAAAAATCGTTGATAGAGTTTATTAATGTGCATAACATATATTTTTTTCAGAATTTTATATCGCGTAGTTTAAAAAATAGAGGGGGGGGGGACACATTTTTCAGACTTTGAGACCTGATATCTCGAAAACGATTTGCTTAAATAAAAATTTGATGTATAAACCTTCATATCATTTTCAAGACCTTTCTATTAATACCCCACACGCTTATGTACAACTAAAAACAAAATTCTATCCCTCAGTTACATGTATGGAGGGCCCCCACCCCAATGGTTTTTTTTACAATTTAGTATCACATTCCTGTAGCGGTTCATACAACACGTATCCTTACCAAATTTCGTTACTGTAGCATTTATAGTTTCCGAGTAAATTGGCTGTGACAGACGGACAGACGGACAGACGGACATGACGAATCTATAAGGGTTCCGTTTTTGCCATTTTGGCTACGGAACCCTAAAAAACTATTGTCTATAGCCTATCGTAATGTCCATTACGATACAACTGTGAAAAAAATAAGTTCTAAATAAGCATAAATAAGCAAAGTACGACCGAAGGGAGTGTTTTAAATTGAGACGATTTACGAATTTCATTTTTGCATGTGTATCGTACGACATTTTTCAGTACAGATGGCCTTCCAAAGTTTTCAACCAGGCAAGATATAAACGACTCCTCGCACTAGTGTGTACAGAAGTTATTTCAGTTGTTTCGGAGAAAAATAGTTACGTTGCATTGCAGTACTCTGTATGGAATCTTAATAAACAGACTTTAATCGACTAGTATACTACACTACTATCGATAGAACATAATAGTGACAGTCGTATAATAGTGACATTCTATCGATTATACTTCTTACAAAAGTTGTATAGGTAAATATAGGTACGATCAACTTGAATTATTGTGTTATACATTAACTTTATTAATTTCGTTAGTAGACAATTTAAAAAAATATTGTGTTAATATTGTTTTCATTATGTTAGCATTCGAAAAAAGTGGCCAGGCATGGTTTCCGGGTGGCTGTTTTGAAATTGTTCTAATCACATGTTTCTGGAGTAATATAGATATAACAACAGCCATAGAACAGCAGCAAAATACTCGTACAAGGCTATTATAGCGCGTTTTCTATATTACCTAGATCATTAAGTAAAATTGTTACTACAAATTTAAGTATTTGCTTTAGGTCGTTTAAAACTGTCAACACAAACTAATATTACTAACATAGGTTTTAATAAATAAGCAGCAGAATTTATCAGCTTGAATATGAAAAAAAAAAATACAATCATACTTTAAGAAAATCATTAACCACTAAGTAAATTAAATTATAAAAATTAACACTATTTTAAACATTGTGTATATATAACGAAACTTAGTGTAAAAGGGTACAGCTTAGTACAAATCCGTCAATTTATTTGTGTTAAATGTTAAGTAATACTTTTTAATTTAGTGCAAACGGATATAATTCCTGCAAATGGATTGTATCACATGTAAAAAACCTGTAATTCTAAGTGATTAAAGTCGACTTGTACCCGTAACAACACAATTTTATTCGTGAATATGGATTTATGTCGAATTGTATGTCAAAAAATGTTTTTATTGTTCGTGTAAAGTGATTTAAACACACATGGATCCTCATTATCCGAGTGACCATCAAGAGAATATTAGTAGTTATAGCGTTACACACAACAAAAATCCAAACGCGTAAAACTTAGCTACACTAATACCTTTTGTAACTTTACAACGATATACTTTTTTTTGTTAGTAAGAATTTATTTCAACTTATACCTGACACTGCATGATCATTAGTGTTAGTTATACCATATTACACGACCGTAACTCTGTCAATTTACGTGATATCTTAGATCCTTTTACACCAACCGATGCCATTTTTTTTTTTAATTTTTTTGGTATACTTAACTCAATTTGGCCAAAATTCGACTTATACCCCTTTTCACTAGGGAGCCAGACATATGATCTTTTGCTACGAAAGGGCTTATTTATGCGGGAATGTTCCATCACTTAGGCCTATTTGGAATTGAAGTTCTGATATCACTATACGACCCAAACGTAGAATATACGAGAAACAGGCGAGTTGCAGCTTCCTTAAATCATACAAAGAGTTCAGTAATAAACAACGTGTTTTAGAACAGCTACTAACCAAAACGTTTTTGGTTTCGTATCCCGTCTTTCTACTAGAATTTTTCAGTAACGTATACTTATACTATTCTACTAGTTCCGCCGCGTCATGGCTATAATCAAATATAAATAAATATCTTGGGACATTTTACACAAATCGACCTAGTACCACGGTAAGCTCGATTAAGGCTTGTGGTTTGGGTACCATAATGGATAAATACATAATTATATATAACTACTTAAATACATAAACATCCACAAACAAGGAACTATGATTTATCATACCTATTTTAAAGACAAACGAGTCTTAATCACGTAAACTTACGTTTAATTATATCCTGACGTTTCGGGCATGACGTTTCACCTGTGGTCGCAGGCAGACATGTTATGCAGGTTGAGCACTTGAGCAGGCAGTTTATGTGACATTCTGCCTACGATCACGGGTGTAACGCGATTTAGACCCGTTTGTCTTTAAAATATGAGTGATAATCGTGAAAGTTTAAATCATTCAACTATTATTTGTGATACAAATACCTACTGCCCGCGCCGGGATTTGAACCCAGAATCTCCAGTTTCGTAGGGAGGGTCACTACCAACTAGGCTACGGAGCTGACAAAATGTACTAAATAACAATAAAACAGAACTAATACGATAGTTTTTTACACGCTCAAACGAATAAGCGAATCTCTGGTGTGAAATCAGGATAGTATCAATAAGACGTGATCGACTCAGTGGCTCAGAAATCTGTTTTCCGTCTAAATAATTATGCCGTTTTCTTTTACCACGTCGGTGGCAAACAAGCATACGGCCCGCCTGATGGAAAGCAATCACCGTTGCCTATGGGCCCCCGCAACCCAGGGGTGTCACATGCGCGTTGCTGACCCAATAAGAACTTGTACACTCCTCTTTTGAAGAACCCCATACTGTAGTCCATCGGGAAAACCTCGGCAGGGAGCTCATTCCACAGACGGACCGTCCAGTCGGTGTCAAGTGGTGCGATGATGAAAAGTTATACCTACTATTGCTTTAGTAAATGGGTCAAAATTCTTTTCGTTGTCTTATTTTGTATTCCTAAAATACGTGACGCAGTGGTGATTGTGGTACGAGCTGATATTTTGTTTTCAATTGCTGATGTATGGATTAAAATATAGCATGAAAAAAAATACAGATAAACCGGAATTTTTTAATATATATAAAACAACGAAAAGAATTTCGATCCAAATGTTTAGTCATCAGGAAAAGAGAATTTGATTTCCCAACGGGCGAACAATAAGCTAAAGAATATTATAATATGCGAAACATATCAGTTAATTTTCGGGACGCATGATAACGACACGCGTAGTTCACTCGTCGTACACTACTTTAAATGTTGTTACATCTTACACAAATCGAGCTAGTCCCACGGTAAGCTCAATTAAGTCTTGTGATATGGGTACCAAGCGACGATATATATAACAGACAGATACATATAGATACATACATAGACAGCCATGACCAAGGAACAAATATTTGTGATAAATAAATACACAAAATAATGTCCTCGTCGGGATTCGAACCCGAAACCTCCAACTCGAGTCTCTGGAGTCGAGTCGCCGTTGAGTTGTTATAATGTGCGAAGACTTTAAGAATGGTACACAGCGTTGGTTTATAAGAATTGGGAAAATATTTAATCATGAAAATTGGCTCTTCGTTGTGACTTCGTTGTTTCGATTTTCAAAAGTACTTATCCGTGTTAGGAGATTGGAATGTCCTGCTTCATTATTTTGGCATTTATTCAAATAAACAAACCCATACGAAGATGATAGTGCTTGTTCGTACAAAATTCTTCAAACTATATTAAGACTAAACTTTGTGTTAAAAAACCGGCCAAGTGCGAGTCGGACTCGCGCGCGAAGGGTTCCGTACCATTATCGATTTATTATAAAAAAATACAGTTATATCAACCTACCTCAAAAACTATAGAAGATAATTTAATCAAACCAAAAATCGTTGATAGAGTTTATTAATGTGCATAACATATATTTTTTTTAGAATTTTATATTGCGTAGTTTAAAAAATAGAGGGGGGGGGACACATTTTTCAGACTTTGAGAGCTGATATCTCGAAAACGATTTGCTTAAATAAACATGAGATTTATAAACCTTCATATCATTTTCAGAGACCTTTCTATTAATACCCCACACGCTTATATACAACAAAAAAAAATTTTCTATCCCTCAGTTACATGTATGGACGGCCCCCACCCCAATGGTTTTTTTTACAATTTAGTATCATAATCCTGTAGCGGTTCATATAACACATATCCTTACCAAATTTCGTTACTGTAGCATTTATAGTTTCCGAGTAAATCGGCTGTGACAGACGGACAGACGGACATGACGAATCTATAAGGGTTCCGTTTTTGCCATTTTGGCTACGGAACCCTAAAAAGACAATACCTACAATAATTGCAAGCGAAAAAACCAAAGCCAAACACGGAACGACCGCACAACACCGCTCCCTTCCTTAATTATGCAATGTTTTTATTCAATTAGTCGTGTGGCGACCCTAATTAGGAGTACGTACCTAATGGAGGCTTCAGACAAGCCGGCTTGCCACAAATAGACCAATAAAATGGAAAAAAGGCGTCTCTTTGCGAACAATGGCGTACAATGTGTGCTCTCATTTGTCTCTGTCCAATCTTTCACGATGACGATGTTGTTTCGTTGCGTTTTGCATTTTCCAATGATGTGAGTGAAGCTTGCACGATTCTTGGAATGTTTTTTTGTAGAAATGAATTAGTCCGTATCACACTAAACTTATTGTATGATTTCGTGGAAGTTGTTGAAACGATGTTTTGCTTCTTCTTCAGGATACATGAAAACCTAAATTAAAATGAAGCAAATGATTTTGTTTTGATAGAATTTAAGTTGTTGAAAATTTTCAACATGAGTGCCATTTGGCACTATTCTTCGAAATATATTGAATCCTGAAATATTGATATAAAGCAAATTAATGATTAGATTTTGTTTGGATAGAAAAAATTAAGAAAAATTATACGCATACATCCATTTGCACGTGTGGTGAGATTGATATAGGCTGATGATGTGATGTAATATTTACATTGTGTGGACTTGAAACAGACAACGGGTGCCATAATTTCATCATCATCATCATCAGCCTATGAAAGTCCACTGCTGGACGTAGACCTCTCCTATTAAATATGTGTATAAACGCATTAGGAGGTAAATGCCCATAATCGCCACGCTGGGCAAGCGGCCCATAATTTGATGACCATTATATACGAAATGCTGTCGTGAATCATAATATTTCGTCCTTTCTCCTTAAATTATCTATTTATATGTATATCATCGCTAAGTACCCATAATACAGCCCTAATAAAATTGAGGTTAACGTAGACTAGGTCGATCTATGATTATCCCATGATTATTTAAATGATAACTCGCTCCAGAACTTTCCGAATTATGTACCACTGTGTAACCTAATTTATACATTATCTCCATTACATGTAAAATGCAATAAAATCTATAGCAAATAGTAAACATACCCCATAAGAAGCCATTTAATTCCCAACCAGACAGTCTAAGCCAGATACAGTTTATTTTCTTGTTTATTTCTTGTCCGTGTCGGTTAGTGCCGGATTAAGTCCTCCGTTTCGATCCCACGGGATTAAAGAAATACTTTCTTACTCCTTTTAAACTCTTAAATAAACTTTAGTTACCATGCAATTGGTTTTGCAAGAAACTCAGCTTATTTTTTTGCGTCCTGTTTTGTATTTCTAAATTAAGTTGTCATACGTATATAACCGTAGCCGTATGGTGACGGCAGTAAGAATACATTTGTTACCACCCCAACTCCTCCTGCGGGTGTCGGAAGAGTCGACTAAGGGATTGAAGTGTCACTGACCATTATTTGATAAAATATGGATGATGGGCAGCAGCGCCATCATAGTGGACACATTACTGCGATTGCCAATCCGCTTGCCCAGCGTGGCGATTATGGGCATTTACCTCCTAATGCGTCTATACGCATAGTTAATAGGAGAGGCCTACGTCCAGCAGTGGACTATCATAGGCTGATGAAGAAGAAGACGACATATATAACAATACTTAAGTCCGTTGGGACAGATAGTGGCGGCCACGTACCGGAAGGCGTAGCGTGGGTAGGCCCGGGACAAGGTGGACTGATGAACTGGTGAAGGACCGGTCATTGTGGCAATTGGGGGAGGTATATGTTCAGCAGTGGACGTCTTTCGACTGATATGATGATGATATATACCAAAGAAAAATACTAAGTTCACCGACATTCTCAAATATGCTATAACATCATCATCATAATCACTTCAGCTGAAAGACGTCCACAGCTGAACATAGGCTTCAAAGTCAAAGTCAAACTATTCTTTATTCAAGTAAGCTTATTAATGAGGTAAGCTTATTTATAAGATTATAAGTTAAGTAGGTACCTACTGTGGATTGAGGTATCGAGACAAACCAATATGATTTCACGATACTATCATAAAAAATGTATGTAGTTAGTATTATATCCTAATAAATAAAAAAAAGCATTTTCGAATCGTCTGACATTATCGAGAGAAAAAAATCTACTACTTGTTCTAACCCTACACCGTTCCTGAGAAGAACCAATAAGAAACTCGGGTGGATTTATTTTTTCAAACCAGTATAATAATACATCTTATTAAAATAATAAAAATGCTAAGATTTCCCAAAGATTGCTAAAATGACCGGTCCTGCATAGCATATGGCCTTTTTATTTGGAATACATTAATAGAATATTAAAATAAAGTAAACAATCTATGTTAGAAACGGAAAATGGTGAAGAGAAACGGGAAAAAATCGCTTATTCCTAAAAAGGAAAGGAAATTAATCCCTACCGTGTTACAAAGGAAACCCACGCGTTGAACATGCGGGCTGTTAGAGGATTTCTTTAGGAGTTAGTATGAAACAAAGGCGTAGGCAGGGTTAAATTGGATTGGACATGTATGGAGTTGACAGGTTAGTAGTTTAGTAGACAGGTGATCCTGTCTACGAAGCTGGAGGTTCCGGGTCCGAATCCCAGGGAGGACATTTATTTGTGTTTATCACATTAAAGTCTCGTAGTAATTTTTGTGTTGAATATATTTAAGTATATGTACTACATACATGTCCTGTATGCACATTATTATGTGGATATTATATCCACCAACTATGAATGTTGTCGCTTACTATATCGATTTGAGTGAGATTATTTCACGATATTTATTTACATTCGAATTAAATAACTTAAATGACAAGTCTATTCTTACTCCCGTCGCCATACGGCCAAATAAATAAATAAGTAAACATAAAGTGTATTCCACAATTTTTCTTCCAACACACTTATTTAGTAGCGATTAGCATTTACCTGTTAATACCTTAATACGTAATAGTGAAGAACTAAGTCCAGCAGTGGACTATAGATGATAAAGCTGCATTTTAGAAACCATGAAAATTACTAAATCTAGTTATATTGAGAAATTAAATGTAAGAATTTGCATTTAATTTCACAATCTAACATTTTATCTCCGAATCATCGTTACTTTTGAGAGCTGGAACAAAGTAAATTGCCGACGGGGCCAAATGAGTCGGAACGAAGGTGCCGATAATTCTACTGGGGCCTGGATAGTGCTGCGCCACCGGTCCCGGGTTACATTCCCACAATAACTATGCATAGGTACCTTCTAAAGGGCGAATGTCTCGATGAAAAAAGAAAGACAATGGATTGGCATCAGTATATAATCTACTTTCATTTGGTAACGCACAAGCAAATGCGTGTGGAGAAGTTTTAAAGATATTATGAAGTAAATGTCGTTTCCGGTTTTTGTCCCTATTCACCTAGCCATCCCTATGCACCCCAGTTGACGGTACCTTCACAGGTAGTTATAATATTTTTTTTAAAGACGTAGAAACAATCTTTAAATTGTTCACAGGGGTCACAGACAACATAACCTAAACACGACACGTAGCTTTAGACAATTATTTCATTTAAACCGATGCTGCCAAAAATGCTGAGGTGCGGGCGGCGTAACACGAGTTAACTGTGTTGTGATTCGTCGTTTCAAGGTCAATGAGGCGTAAACCAAAAATGTCCGCCGGTCGCTAGTGATTTCCGAATGTCGATAAAAGTATCGATGGTTAAAATGTCTATCGCTTTCACAATTCGATATTTGTCAGTGACTTACCGACAAAACCGTAAATCCATATCCGTACTAATGCCTACCATAAATGCGAAAGTATGTCGTCAGCTTACTGAGTCTACACGCTTAAATCGCTGAACCAATTTAGATGAAATTTTGAATGGAGATTATTTAAGACCCTGAAAAGGACATATATACGATATTTCATTCATCATCATCATTATCATCATCATCCCCGCAGATGAAGATATATTATGATACTAGCTTCTACCCGCAACTTCTGGCGTGACAAATAAAATGCATTTTACATAAAAAAATATTTGTACTGTCTGTCTGCTGTGTCTTCATCTTCACATTTAAACCGGTTTAGATGAAATTTTTTGCCGTGTGGTGACGGCAGTAAGAATACATTTGTCACCACCCCAACTCCTCCTGCGGGTGTCGTAAGAGTCGACTAAGGGATTGAAGTGTCACTGACCATTATTTGATAAAAATTGATGATGGGCAGCAGCGTCATCATAGTGGACACATTACTGCGATCGCCAATCCGCTTGCCCAGCGTGGCGATTATGGGCATTTACCTCCTAATGCGTCTATACGTATAGATAATAGGAGAGGCCTACGTCCTGCAGTGGACTATCATAGGCTGATGATGATGATGAGATGAAATTTGGAATGGAGATAGTTTAAGACCCGGGAAAGCACAAATGATAGTTATTTTATCATCATCATCCACGCAGACAAAGTTGCGGTCAAATATTAATATCACAATACAGGGTGGTAAAGGACGACGTTCCTTCCCGCTACCGACCGAGTCCACCAGCCATTACGATGAACTTTCAGTATGGGACCAACATCGAAATTTATGTTTTTAAAAATGTAACCCCTCATACAAAGTCAGTGATTAGTTAGAGTTCAATTGTATGGAAAAGTCAATATTCCATGGACGCTTTTGATGTTGGTCCCATACTGAAAGTTCATCGTAATGGTTAGTAGACTCGGTCGGTCGCGGGAAGGAACGTCGTCCCTTTCCACCCTGTATATCTTTTCTGAGACAATAAATAAAACAATTTTATACAATATACTTTTATTTGTACAATCATTAACTCGTAGTTACAAAGTTACCAAAAAACTACCATTAAAATACGTTGTATATAAAATTCGTCTATTATTAGTTTTTGTTCATTTGAAATATTCCGGTTTAAAGTGTCGAGAACATATCACACTGCTAGGAGCAGGAAACCAATCATGTGACCGTTTTGTAGCATTCATCCACATTTCTTTCATGTTTGGGCATTTAGAGAAGATACAAAATATTATTTAACATAATAGTATTTTTGAAAATTATACTTCTACACTTTACACTAAACCAAAATTTATTTGAGGTTAATTGAATATAATCGTAATATCTTATCGATAGTAAACAGACTGCAGGCATAGACATCACTAGTTCGGATACGGAGACTCCACCGCAGAGTCTGTTGCTTGGTACGATTGAGAATAAAGATTTTAATTTATCTTTAGTTACGTTATCGATAGTAAACAAACATACTCTACGGCCATCCCTAGTTCAGACGGCCTACCTGCTCGTTACGCTAGACAAGGAGGGAGTTATACTTCGTGCAAAGTATTAGAAAGAGACTTTGTAAAAAGACATCAACGAGTGCACTAAATTTTATGCTAAAACTATTTTTAATTTTAATTGAAATTTATAAAAAATTGCTCACTTGTGAAACGAAATACCATCTTTTTGCACACTAGATGTTTTTGTATTCTTGCCACACAATTTCACGCAACAGTAATGCATTTTGCATGACGTAAATCACGTTAAAACTTTCGTAATTATCTCATGAACTCCGGCCGCAGACTGAAGTTAGCAATGGGGGCGTGGCTCTAATATAGAGTGAATTCACCGTGACAGAGGGGGTCGCCCGGCTATGCTACGTCTTGAGGTTATGTTGTCTGTGACAGGGGTTTAGTCACCATCAACATTTTAGCTGAAGAACGTCCACTGCTGAATATAGGCCTCCCCTTTTGACCTCCATATATAATATTAACCTTAAGGTTACCTTAAGGTTGTCTGGAAGAGATCGCTTTTTAGCGATAAGACCGCCCATTGTAATACCTGTACTTGTAACACTGTATATTTGTTATTCTACTGTTTTTATGGTGTGCAATAAAGAGTATTGTATTGTATTATGTACCAGTTGTGTTGTAAGGGACCTGTATCTATTATTGTAGGTGGACGTTCTACGCTGCGTTAATCATACTTTAGAGGATTTGCTTGCAAAAAATGACGGTTTTAGACCTCGCATGAAAGCTCGTCGGCACTAAGTAGGATTTCGGCATTAATTGACGCTCAAGCTCTGAGCTCCGACAGATCGACATTTGATCCCAAAGCCTTAATAGATCCATAAATAATCGCAATAGTAGTAACATTTGAATCATGCAAATAAAAAATCCTAACATATAATTTGATCTACGTAGAGTACATATTTGATTTTAAATTACTGATATACGCTACTCTTCATACTTGCACTAATACAGTATACATATTTACTTATTAAGAACCAGTTCCAATTGACATTTGTTGTTCGATAAACATTAGCTCTTGGCTGATGACTTGAGAAAAGGATATTGATGATTTTAATTGATGGTTACTTTTATTTGGACATTGGAAAATCAGCCCTGAGAAAATTTACTATTTAGCTATATTATTAACCTGTACGCAAGACAAAGGAAAAATTATTTATGAAAAATCAAAAAAAAATTAAATTCCCCGAATATTACAATTCTCCATCTCGCATCACTACACCTGACACGGCAAGATTTAAACTCAACGCCTGTTCGAAATTCGCAAATGGATCTGATTTTATTATCACTCTTGTATCTGACTCTTCGGGACTTATATCATTCAATGAAAGCGCTAAGTATAATAGTAACATATATTATCAAAATTATGCACAAACGGGCATTTCAACCACCGTGACTTCGGTGGCAACATTATGGCCCGATTTTCATGGGTATGTCATTTTTTTTGGATAACTTGGTAGTTGTCGACTCTACCAATATATCCAAAAGTTCTTGCATCTCTCACGGGATTCGTGTGATTAGGCTGCCACCGAAATCACGGCGGTTGAAACACTCGGGGGAATGCCCCAACAATAACAATTTCATGGAAAAAAACATAGTTTTGAAAGATCGGCTAAGACGTCGAGGTAATTAAAAGATAACAAGTCAATTAAGATAAAAATAGGTTTAAGATTGACGGAGATATCGATTAACATACTTACAAGCTCCTCTTTTCTTGAAGTTGGTTAAAAATAGAGTAATTTTACACCCGTAACCGTTTAAGCAGCTCATTTCCTGTTTACGTGCTGAATTTTCGTCAGTCTGAAACTCGCCTGCGGGAACGTTCGTAGAATGCAAAGCTAAATGTGGACAGGCTGTGGCAATTGTTTGTATAGCGTTTGTGCGGAGCACTTTGATTCGCACTTGTTTTTGTTTCGTATGAGCTACTAGACATGTTGTGAAAAGTGGAGTAAGGCTGGGGCCCGTTTCTCGAAAGCTTGTATACGTAACTTGTAATACAAGTGGAAGTCTTTTTACAACACTATTAATTAGATGAGGACTTCCGCTTGTATTACAAGTTACAAGCTTTCGAAAAATAGTCCCCTGGTCTCACCGCGAGCTACTAAGCTAGGAACTATTGGCTATAAACACGTACAAAAGATACGCACTCCCGTGTAAATAAAAGGGACACGGCGATACTCGCCCGGCGGTGATAGCTGATAGCTGGGAACAAAAGATACGGAGTATCTTTTGTTCGTGTTTAAAGCCTATAATTCATAGCTTAGTAGCTCGCGGTGAGACCAGTGCCTATAATATAAATGGGCGATACTCGCCCAGCTATCAGCTATCACCGCCGGGCGAGACCAGTGCCTAAGTATGAGATTTGGGCGGATTGTATAAATTTTGTATTTATTGAGTAAAGTAAATGTTGTAAACTACTGAAATTTACTAATAATTGAGCCGGTCCCGCTCCTTGTGATAATTATGCAAATCAAATGTAGACAAATTGTGGGATAATTCATGAGGTAAACGACAAATAGAGTGGAAAAATAAATAAATAAAAGTAATAAATAACGGCAACGTACGTCGTGTTTAGACTTTTATAATATGTAGTAGGTATATTTGGTCAAACTCTTTTACAACAACACAGATTCTGCAAGATCTTCGGCTTATATTAATTTATATTGAAATTTATAACTTGTTTCTCTAATTTTTATGATAATAACCAAAATTATTTCAAAGCACGCGTATCCACTGGACAGAAGCAAGTAATTTTATATTCAGCCATTAATAAAGATTAAACATTATTACTCTTACCAAATACCGATTCTGCATTACATAAATGAATCCAGTAAATATATCGCTGCCTATAATTGGGTGCAGGGCCCATTTAAAGGTTTTAAATTAAATTTATATTACGTACTTACGTAAAATTACGACCGCGCAGTGCGACGGTGACACAGACATATTTTTCTAGATATACAAAAAAATATCAGAGGTCTCTTTTGGGTCGATTGAAAAGAAATCTCTCATCAATTAATTTTAATGGCTACTGAATGTAGCTCAGTCGGTAGTGACTTTGCCAGCAAAACTGCAGGTCTCGGGTTACCGGTAAGGTCAATTCTTTATCATATTTTTTTTGTATCTCAGTCATGGTTACGTGTATATAGCTTAATATCCACAAGTCCACAACACAAGCCATCAATCAGTTTACAGTGGAGCTAGATCAGTTTGAGTACGTTTCTTGATAAATATTTATTTTACTCACAGTTAATGTTTATTTATTTTTTAATTTACCGAGTCACAATGTAGTCTGTAAACATTATTATGACATCTGCTTGAAGTCGATGAGAGCTAAATTCGAGTCGAGCAAATTGTGATCATTAGGTCCATTGCGGGCCAAAACTATCTAAATTAAAGTACGTAGGTACTTGATTATGAGTAATTCTGAACTACTAAAGCCTGTAGACATTCGTTCAAATTAAAATTATGTCATGCATATCAGATTTGCGCAAAAAGTAATTCGATTAAAGAAAAATATTTTGTTCATTGCGGTTAAAATTCGTACATCCTATAACATGCAATTTTTTTAAAGCGGTTCTGAAAAGGTTTTCTAAGAAGCTCAGCTTCATGTCAAGATACCTACTTGTTAGATACCTTAACGCTGGTCTTCCGTGAAAACCATTTCATAGGAGCGCGTCAGTGTGTAAACTTAATTTAATTACTTCATCAGGTTACTTTTGCATGTGTACTTTGTAATCTAGATTACACTAAATTGCAAAGTACATATACAAATGTAATTTACAGAAGTAATCTAATACTTTTTGCTCAAATCTGCTGTATATATGTCTGTGGACGGTGTAATCTGTGAGTTGTCACGGCGTTCGTTCTCATTAGTGGCGTATACATATAGCGCTCAGCCATTTACTAATGGTTTAAACGTCTAGGTTGCTCCCAGATTTATCTTAGTGTTCAGACACTTAGCGTATCTAGTTAGGTATCTTAGGCGTAAGACACGGGCGACGTAGGTATTCTTGTGAAACGATTAAAATTTGGAGCATTCTTCGTTTATGTAGAAGATTGATGATAGGCATCATCGTAGTTAGTACCTATTTAGAAGCACTGCTGCGATCGCTAAAGGTGCGTTCAAAGAAAAAGAGCATTCGCTGTTCTATCCCCCGTTCTACGAAATCAACCAATCACGTTTTGTGTAACGATCGAATTTCGTAGAGTGGGGGCTTAGAAAAGCGAGTGCTCTTTTGGTTTGAACGCACCTTAACCCGGGCCTACTACTGCGAAAATCGAAATTCGTAAATTTTGAGGGTTTTTCTCTGTCACTCAAACGAATGCGTCATTAGAGTGAGAGAGACGAATCCCCGAAATTTACGAATTTCGTTTTTCGCGGTAGGGCCGCTGTTGCCCAGCGTGGCGATTATGGGCATTTACCTCATAATGCATCCATACGCATAGGTAATAGGAGAAGCCTACGCCCAGCAGTGGACTGAGATAGTGTGATGATGAGAGATAACATTGCACATTATTTTTAATGAAAGTCCGCTTAAATTGAACAATTTTTTTAAGTTTTTGTCCTATACACGAATATTCAGTGACAATTCATGTGAGCTCTTAAAACACCCACGGAAAGTGTTAGGTGGTGTCAAATTCATCCTTCAAAGGCCTTGTAAGAGATTATATAGGTACTCAAGATCTTTGACCGGTGGTTGCTAGGGCTGGGTGGCCGAGGTGTACAGGCATCAGCCGCGAAAGCCGAGTATGTGGGTTCGATCCCCATCTCGGACGTTGGTGATCTTGGTACTTTTTATTTGGTATATGACATCTAATATTTATAAATGTATTCTTATTGCCGTCATCACGCATAACACAGATAAAGTCTTCGCCAGTACGATAAATTCGGAGGCTAGCCAAAATATTCGGAGAATCTCGTTTAGTACAGGCACAGTTAGGTGCATTATGTGCAATTCTGGGAGCAGTGCTCGGTATAAAGCAAATAGTTCCAGTGCAACGTATGAGCACGGACGTTGTCACACCGTACGTAATGCGATCCGTGGTAAAGCTTGATACGTTTTTCCAAGCTTTCGTATCGTAAACATCCCAATAATGGACATGTTATCATGTCAACATTATTGCTATAACTTTATGTTTTTTTTTTATGTTGGCACAACAAAGTGGCTCCACTCCACCTGATCGTAAGTGAAAAGTAGAGCCCAAATCGCGGCGGCAACGAACAGGAGACAATCAGTTTGCGAATATCGATTATTGGATGGCTGTGTCGGGCATCTACGACTACGATAAATATGCTTAGGAGCGGAAATGCTCAAGTTTCTACCGACTTAATAAAAAATCTCAATTCTACTGTATTTTTTTAAATGTTTGTTACCTCAGAACTTCCGACTGAGTGAACTGATTTATTTTTATTTGAAAGCTGATGCTCGCCGATTGGTTCCATTTTAATTTGGTCACGTTGGTAATGGTTTCCATGAGAAAACCATCTTCTTCTTTCTTCTTCTTCTTGTTCTCAGCATATCTGCGTCCACTGCTGAACATATGCCTCTTCAATGGATTTCCACTCGGTTCTGGTTGCGGCGATGCGATTCCAGGTCGGCCCTGCCGTCTTTTTAATATCGCCAATAAAACCATAATAAGTCTTAAATAATTATTTTCAAACCGGCTTCAAAACAAATCGTGATGGGATCTAAATCGGTTGATGTCAGTTTTCTTTTATTTTAATTTTGTGATGATTATCTTAACCCTAAACTTGGCAGAATTAAAAAAATCTAGCCTTCTTGCCGCTGTATAGAGCAAAAAATTCTGGCTTTAAAAAAAAATACAAAATGTGGGGCAACAAGTATGTATCTTTAAGATACACTGTCAAGTTAAGGATAATATCTGATTTCTAGATTTAGAGTGATTTAATCCTTCGGTAATAATAGTAACAGGTTGAGGCTGTTGCTCTTGATAGGGAATTGGACAACTGTTAGTATATTTCAAGCAAATCAGAGTCGGTGCGCGGTGTTTTGTTCATTTCGGTGTAACATGCGTCCTTAAATCGTTTCAGTGCACTATGGCATATAAGGTTACGGAGGATAATAGTACCTAACTGTTACGATTTCTGGGCTATTTAGAAGTTGTATCGTTATTTTGTTAAAGCTGTTTTCAAGTTGCTTCAATATTGGCCATTTTAAGTAATTTTGTTGCATTTCGATATGGGTTTTGATGGTTTCAAGTAAGTAAAATGTTACAATTGTTTTGTTAAGAATCATATAAATACAGTTCTGGGTTACTAGTGTTGTAATTTATTAAACAAATAAGTAATATTTCTACAACTCATGCTGCTATACAAAATCTAATAAATAAGTACTTTGTTTTATTATTACCTAATTAAACGGTTTTATTTAGCTTACCCCGTTTGTTTTCTTGGGTCAAATTTAGTAATTGAAATGTCACCCTCTTCCTGTCAACGGATTGATCTAAAATTTGGTATATCACAATACAATTATGTATATTCAGTATTATTGTAAATCCAACATGGCCGCTGCTACAAAATAGCGGATAACCAACTTTTTTAAATCCCATCAATATGGTTATAAAATAAAAGGGCTTGACAAGTAGAATACAAGTGCACTATACGTAGGAAATAAACACTAAAAAATTTAATAAAAAGTTTTTTTTTTAAGTTAAATGACATGTGTTTATTGAAAAAAAATACATAAAACCGTTTAAGTTAAAAAAAATTACCTGTTTACATTTTTGATTGTAAAGCTTATTGGGGGCAACATTTTGGACTGTTTGTTTATTGGAATTTATTTAACTATTTTATTCTAATTTCAGTCATGATGACTGAAGGTGCATTTGTTACACCAAACGAGCATTCGCTCATTCTATCCTCCACTCTACGAAATCAACGAATTCCGACGAATCACGTTTTGTGCAACGAACGAATTTC
>JALPQI010011637.1:0-42879 GCA_025490895.1 Thaumatotibia leucotreta
TATTAAGCCCTAATTGATAGATAAGTATCAATTGACTCATAATTAGGATTTTTTTCGTGACTTCACGGTTGTCTCCATAGCGAAAGTTGCTCGATATGAGCGTCCCTAGTACCCTGTTCACTCTTGCTACACGACCCAAATGTCACCCTGTAGAATTTCCCAAACATCTAATGAAATGGTGTACAAAGCCTACCTTGGTATTTACGCGGGTTATTTTGGTAGGTATATTTTTAGTAATGTCTGGTATCCTGGAGCCACTACCATCTCAGACTCTTGTTTCACATTCTACTTACAAAATCTCAAAAAAAAACACTGACTATAATTTATTATGGTTTCAGGTCGGCGCTGATTTAGTTTACGTCATCACTACTGAGAATGCAGCACCAGTAATTAAATCGTACAGCCCTGATCTTATAGTATATCCGTATTTAAATTCCAAGAACCTACTGAACATTGTAAATATTCTAAATAAAATGGACATCGTTATAATAGGGCCAGGATTGGGGAGAGAAGACAATACCATGAAATTAACCTTCGATATTATAGAAGCTTGTAAGGCAATCAAGAAGCCGTTAATAATAGATGCCGATGGCTTATATGCAGTTTCTACTAATTTAACCATACTTAAAGGATATCCTCTGCCGGGAGCCATACTCACTCCTAATAATCAGGAAGCAAAAAGATTTATTAGGGCTATTTCTAGCAACAGTACCTGGTATACGTTCTGGGGTGATAATGTAAGTGTTTTACATAAAGGGGCTGAAGACCACTATCACTCTAGTATTGCCTCTTTTGATTGGACTCTATCCAAAGGAGGGTCCGGTCGAAGAGCCGGTGGGCAAGGAGATATACTTTCGGGAGCTTTGGGAACATTTTATACATGGGCTCTAAAATATGATCTTTGTGATAACGAAAAATCTGTCCAGCTTGCACAGAGCGTGGCTGCCTTCCTCTCAGCTAGATTTACAAGAATATGTAACTACAAAGCTTTTTCAATTTATGGCCGAAGTATGACTGCCACAGATATGATTAACCAGATTCATGCATCATTTGATTCTTTATTTGTTTGAATATGTAATTATGGTGAATATATTTTTGTAAAGCCTATTACAATTACAGATCTTTAATCATATTATTTTGTTATCATTTTCAATCACAACTTAAATCGAATTGTCAAAAAGTTTAAAAATGAGCAGGTATTCCGCTGAAATACAGTAATGATCTTCACAAGTTATTTTATTTTTATTTTATATATTTAAGGTTCACCAACGATTCTTGACATCAATACATTCAAAACATACGAAATAAAACATGTAGGGAGGTGTGTCAAAATCACTTAAAGGTAAACACCTCATACAAAAGAATTTAAAGAGAAGGTAAACTTACTGAGAAGGTAGCTTACTATAACTAAAACTTAGTGTAATAAGAGAAAACTACTTACTAATTAACATTAATCAGTATTAACAAATACATATAGTATTAGTACATATATTATATACTTACTGTATATATTTCTCGTTAAGTTAAGTTCAACCTCATCTCCTAAATCATCCTGTATAGATACTACAACTAAGAAAAATGTGTGAAAGAAATAATCGCTTGAACTCGCACATGATAACAAAAATCGATTTGTGCTTAATTGATAATTATTATAATTATGGCAACATCAGGAACAATGTCATTTTTGACGTAAAAAGCGACGTTCATAAACATACTTCAAAAATGTGAATACAAAAATAATTGTTATTGTTATCAGTATTTCTTATTATCTTACTGAATCTGTGAAGTATATGTTGTGCGAATAATCTATTATGGCTATTGTATTTCAATATTGTTTCACGAACCTCTAGTTCATGTAGTATCTTAGTAATTTTTGTCTTCGTACTCTTTGGTGTCATATATTTTGAACGATGTTTCTTCGCCATCGCGCAATCGGAACGTATTGCGAATAGCAAATTTAGTTTTACTTTATCAAATCATAATATCTAGGGAAATTTATTCAAGGACAATCATTTAGCAATTAAATACGATTAAATGTAGAGTCGATAAGGACGAGCCCGCTCCAGTAACATGGAGGACGAAATCGAGGAATGTGTACGTAAGAAAATACAATGGCCTAAGCTGCCAGCAAACGTTAAAAAGGTAAATTGATATGGATTGATAAGTTTGTGTAATCTAAGCTTATTAAAGTAATTAAAAATTGTATAATTGATACTTATACCCTCGCCACACGACATATGGTCATTGCCAGATATAACAGTCAAGTAAACAAAACATTGGTATGTTTGTTGTTGATTATCTTAGTCAGATTCTTATTGGAATTACCCTTGTGCATCAGAAGTATGATTAAATATTTATTTCAGCTCTTAGGAGATTCTAGCAAGGAATATGAGAGATACATATTCGAATTCAGTATTAAAAATCAACTGCGGTATAGAGGAAGTCTTGGTAAGATACCTTAAAATGTTCATTAGCTTAGTTCTAATTATTATACAAACAAGTTGGCTCTTGAGAGTGAAATTGCAGAAAAATCTAAATTGCATAGAATTATTAAAGACTGTTCTGTAATAAAGTTTAGGTATTATATGCAATTTATTATTTTTACATTGTAATTAATATAATAAACATGCTTTTGATATTAACCCTTAATTTGATTGAAATAGAGGATGTTCAAGTGTTCAAGTCTCCTTGGCACTCAATAGTTTAATAATTCTGATTAAAAAATTACATTGTCCTGTATTTTGGATGTTATTGAATTAAGGGTTAATGCAAATGTTTAATGTATGTATTCCTGTTTCTGAAATAAATGAATGTCATAATAATATTAATGGCAAACTATTCTTCTAAAGCCAAAAAAAAAAACAAAATATTGCAATTAAGACAATATCTTTGTGGGTAATCTTTGATGTATCATTGCTTGTCATTATATTTGTATGTTGCAGTGCGAACAGTCCAGAAAGATGAAAGGAAATATTACGAGACCCTCATTCACAGCAGCATTCAGAGGCTCATGCTGTATCCATACCACCTGGCCGACATGATTGTGAAAGGTGAACTTTGTATTCACTTTCCCATGCTTACTATTAATTTTAATAATATTATCCTGATGTTTCGGGCATGACATGATGTCTTGTGGGCCGACTCCGGACCAATCCGGACCAAACCACTTGATTGAGCTCCACAACCCAAAAGTCCTCCAAACTGAACATATTTCTCATGGCCGAAAAGTATATGTAGCTATTAAAATTAAGAAACCTGAATTTTAATTAAAATTAGGCACAAGGAATCTCAACCACATGGAATCCTGTGATTTACAATGTAAGTGGGGTGAAACATTCATTTTGAAGCCATTGGATGTTGTCAGTGTTCTGTGTAGGCCTAGTGACAACCCTAGCACAGAAGTGAATAATCAAAACCAAGACAAGTGCTAGTAGTTCGCAAAACTCGCGCACCTAGGTGTTGATATTATTTCTCGCCACCGCCAGTCTGCCTACAACCATGGGTTTATCGTCATGCCCGAAACATCAGGATAAATTAAAAGTAGTTAAGTTAACGAGATTAAGGCTTGTTTGTTGTTAAAATATAGGTGATAATCGTGAACCAATATACATATAACATGGTTTTATGTGAAAAATGACCACTCAATATATATCTTTTTGAATTTTTTCTTGTACAGAATTTTTCGTACTATTTAACCTCCTGAGGCCTGGTGACGTCACTTACTTCAACCGAATTTTAACTTTGACACTATATCTATAAAGTCAAAATGTTATGTAATATATATATGACGCAGGGCCTCACGAGGATAATGGCGTTGAGGCTTGAGCCCACGTTAAATCATATTTTATCTCTGTTAACGGCAACTTTCAATCATATCTTTTTAGCATTTGTTAAAATATCCCATCGTCATAAATATTTTTTAACAGGACACTTACTCAGTCATGGCTTGTTGCAGGTCTGAGGATAACCCCATTCATTTACTACGTAGAGGTGGTGGCGTTGCTGATAGAGCTGGAGAAGAGCTACGACACCATGCCCAACTTCACTGCGGCTGATTGTATGATATTTCCGTTTTGATTGGCTTTTGTCCAAGTGTACCTCTTAATGGACACAAATTTCGAATGTGATAATATCACTTGCAATAGTCAACTTTATTTTATTAACAGCCTGTTTCACTATCTCCAGTTAAAGCTATCTGTCAGATAAAAAATAACACTATATCTTTGTTTCACCTGGAAGAATAAAGAGAGCGTGTTATTTTTATCTGACAGATAGCTTTAAATGGAGATTATGAAAAAGGCCCTTAATGTTCAAATAAATAAAAATAAATATGATGGGACAATCTCAGGCAACATAGGCTAAAATTAAGGCGCATAAACTGACCTGAGTTATCATGTGAGGCAAATATGAGGATCAAGAGATTAAATAAAGTTTTGTTATTGTCAAAGTATATCCAGTGCGAAAATGCACCTAAAAACAGATTTTGTTTATTGGGTGTGTTGTTTGAATGTGACAAATGTGAGAGTTTTAGTGAACATGTTCCACTTTGTCGCTTATCATAACAACCTAATTGAGTAGTTACACAAATTAAAAGTTTAAACTCCCTTTTGTGGGGTTAGCCATCCACTGACTCGAACCACTTTTGGTGCGCGCAGCATGTACTTGTACCGACATGGCGGAAATGTGCAGTTAATTAATTAATCATTTCTTACAGGTCTTCGCTTGCTAGGGATAGGCCGCAACGAGTACCTCGAGCTGGTAGCCAAGTCGCGGTCGCTCGGGCGCCGCGGGCGCTCCAAAGCCATCCGGGCGCTTCTGCCACGGGTCCCACTCAGCATTCCTATGCAACCGTGGTGGAGGGTCGAGCTTGGCTATGTGCTAGAAGCAGATGTCAAGGTAGGACCTTATGTTTTTTTTTTGTTTTGTTTTCGCAGGTGACTTTTAAGCATCCACCCCCGGGCGTAGGGGTGGCCCATGAAGGTGGTATGTGGGACACACTCACAGAGGAGAATACCGACTAAAAACCCCTGCGGCGTCACCAACTTTACCGTTAGTGGGGGTGCCGTGGGATCGCGTTTGCATTCTACCATAACACCCTCCGAGGAACTTATGGGTTCGGTAAAAGGTTGATTTTAATTAGTAGACATCGGAATTCTAGTAGCATTTTTGAGCTATCAATATCATAGTGAGTTTTCGTTTATCGACTACCGATTATATATATTATGTATATCGATAAATGCAGAATACAATGTAAAATAATAATGATTACAAATAGAAGTAAACAACAGGCGGTCTTATCGCTAATGAGCGATCTCTTTTAGATGACATCTCAAAAATGCTACCAGAATTCCGATATCTGTTAATGAGGAAGCTAGTAAATGCTCTCTAGAGCCATTCAGGAGTTTTGTTCGCGGGTTCGCGGGTATCGACTGTTTTCAACGGTGGAAGCTGACGTAATAAGGTTAATTTTGACTACGAAGAGTGATTGGAATACTCTAAATCCATCCGGTCGGTTCTATCGCGAATTCCGTCCATGAGGATTCATGCAGCCGTGGAGGTGGATAGAGCTAAACTATGTGTTAGCATCTGATGTTACAATGGCATGAGGTATAGGTAGGAGGCATTCTATTGAATTGGATATAAGATTGATTTTGGTCAGGAATATCTGTGTACTACTAACACCTATGGATGTATGCTTGTCCGAAATAAAGAGATTTATTTATTATATCTTCAACTGGTGACTAGAATGCTACAAAGTCTGAATGCTGAGTCTCATTCTACATCCTCAGGTAGTTTTGTGATGATGGTCAAGGTGGGTTTTTAATATGTTGGTTTTTAGGATAATGTTTGAATAAAATATATTTTGTGTTGAGTGTTGATTAAGTACAGTATTTTACTTTATTTGTGTACATAATTATATACTATATTGAAATAGAGATGCATTTTACGATTTAACGGCGTGCCAGTGCTTGTTTATCTTTGTTATATTGACAAGTTGACAACTATTCACTTTTTCCTTCGAAATTGTGCTAGCCTGATTTATCTATAGTTCTATAGGATATGTTTATTTTTTATGTTAGTTCCAATTTCTACTGTCATAAGACTGGCCTGCTATCACGAACGTCGTAATTCGCAAATTTCGAGGATTTTTTCTCTTTTATTCCAACGAAGGCGTCATTAGAGTGACAGAAACAAATCCTCGAAATTTTCAGATTTCGAAGTTCGCGGGACTGCTGCATTCACAAAGATTTTAAATTGATGTAGTAATTGTAATATAATACCTATACTAATAACATACGTACGAATAATGTTTTAACAAGAAAATCGTATCATGATTATCTTGTTATGTAATGACATGAAAGTAAGCGGTTACATTGCTCGGATTACCGACGAACTCAGGACTTTACATCGATAATATTTAGTTAACCGCTTCTAAGTTTACGCCTGTAAATTTTAACTTGTTGTACAGGTTAACAAAAACACTGGTGATCCATTTTAGGGTCCATTCCGTACCATATTATGATTAGGAAAAGTAGATTTTTGTCTCCCATTTCATATACAGGGTGATTAATCCAAATAACCAACAGATAGTGAAATCTTGTCTTAGGAACCATGAGATCGATTTAAGTAAAAATAAAAACTGCATTCATTCACTTACAAAAATACGTGTAGGTACTCGTGTAATGGTGCACTTTTTGAAAATTATTTTTTCTTTATTTTTATTTACGAGCCCCGATGCAGTGGAGTTCGTCTAGTTCGAAACAATTTTTACAAATTTTTGAATATTTTAAAAATGATCACATTATGCTAATGATAAATTGTATGAACGTTAGTCATGGTTAATGTACTACATTTCAAGAGACACAACAAATACAACAATCTGAAGTACGCTTTTGTTGTTTAATAAATCGATTTTAACAAACCAGTGTCTAAATTATATTTTCGTTCACCACCATAATTCCGTGCTTATAAGCTTGACGCAAAATTCGCAGTGCATCAGGTGTACCATGTCGTCTTTAATATTAATGGCGTTCTTTACATTCATTGATTATTTACAAAATTAAGAATTGTGGAAAAAATTAAAAAAAATACCTCTCGTAAAATAGTTTTTTTTAATTCTGATTTATTAAGTCCAAATATTTTATACTCAAAGAAACTATTTTAGTACTACTATTGAATAGTGAAGGTTTTGTCTCTAAACCTTTTCCCCCGGATGAACGGGATAATCTCGAAAAACTGTCTAACTGGACGAGAACATATGCATCGGGGCTCGTAGATATCAGCTGTGTTTCTCTTAAATAGTAAAATTACTAAGAAACATAATATCTAAAAGTAATAAAATGTATCGTTTTTAAAAAATGAACTTTTATTTTTCAATACTTCAGTGCCTCCGCCGGCCCTTTGACTTGTACGGGGAACTATGCGAGATATATTAAACATAAACATAAAAACATGAACATATTAAAGTTGTGTTTCCTTTGTTTGATTAAATTTACAGACCAACGAAATTCACCACTATTCCTTACAGAGAAAAGTACAAAATAAGATTTAAAAAAAAATAGTATGGTGGGCCTTACGAGGTTAATGCATGAATTTGATGTTTTCGTTGACTCACTAATGTATACGATGCCACTTTGGTTTTGAACTCGCTATTGATCGCTATTAGGGTTCAATACGGTTTTGTCTGTCTTATGCATTAGAGGGTTCAAGTTTTGTACAGTCATCGTCGATAGAATCTTATACCGCGAAGGCCGTTCCATTTTCATCAATTGACGGTGACTGTACCCATATTGTTTTTGTTTGCTAATGCAACTGCCCGAACAGCGATGAAAGCTTTTAGCAATATATTTCCCACGTAAGAAACGTGCATTTGCGAATACAGGCTGTTTATAGTTAGACCTACAATTCACATTAACTCTCCTAGCAAATTGACAGTTAACCATATAAAACGTCACTTTTTAGGGTCCCGTAGTAGACTAGTTCGTCTGTCTGTCCGTCTGCCTGTCCGCAACATACTCTTTGGCCGTTAGTACTAGAAATGTGCAATTTGGTATAGATATACATATTAATCATAATCACGCCGAAATAGTGGTAGCGAAATAGTGGACTTACAGAATTTCAAATAACACTCTTTCGAACAGAATCGGTACAGCTGTTTTTTAATAACTACGGAACCTTAAGCATGGCTCGACATGCTCTTGGCCGGTTTTTATATGGTTGGCTGCATTTCCACATACACACACACTTCTCGCTGCTCGCTGTTCGGACACTTGCCTATCTAACTTGACTGTAGACTTAGCACATGATTGGTGCGACAGTGTATCGCCCCAAAATGAGCCTACACCATTTGAAGAGTTCCCTCAATTTCTCCAGGGTTCCGTCATCAAGCCTCAACGCCATCCTGTCGCATAATAAGTTCTGTAGGCTTATGAATTATGATGGTACCGTGTTTAATCGTTTGTCGTTGTTGCCGTCAGGTTCTAACAAGTATGTAATTGCGAAAGTGACGCATAGCACGATGAATAGATAAAACGGGACCATCATAAGCCACCTGTTTAGGAAAAAAAAGATAGTAATATAGAGTGGTCGTTTTTGAGACCGATGCCTTATTATGCCCCGGCCACGACATTGGTTTAAGGCGACCAGCGGCGAGCGAATCCATGAATTGGAGCGGGATGCCGATATGGGTACGAGAGGGAGCACCATACGTTTTCCGCTAATCCGGTCGCCTTAGACCGATGTCGTGGCCGCGGCGTAAAGGGTTAAAAAGCCGAGAAGTCTCTCGCGGCGATTGTCGCACCAATCAAGCTAAGCCTAGTGTGGCATTGCTGACTAATCCGTTTGCCGCTAGCCCCTCAGCGAGCAGGAGCGGGAGCTGATCGACCTGCTGATCGACCGCGGCTCGCAGACCGCGGGCACGCTTGACTACAACGTCGTCAAGACCTTGTACAGGTAACTTGGCTTAATAATTCATGATGTTCGGCAGCCTCCGTAGCCTAGTTGGTAAAGACCCTGCCTATAAGGCACTGGTCTCACCGCAAGCTACTAAGCTATGAACTATTGGCTATAAACACGAACAAAAGATACGCACTCCCGTGTAAATAAAAGAGACACGGCGTTACTCGCCCGGCGGTGATAGCTGATAGCTGGGCGAGTATCGCCGTGTCTCTTTCGCCCGGAGGCGACGGCATTATTTGTGTATTTATTTATCACAACTATTTGTGCATTGGTCGTAGCTAAGTCTTTAAGTATTTATATGCATTTGTCTATTCCATATATTATCGTCGCCTGGTACCCACATCACAAGCCTTAATTGAGCTTACCGTGGGACTAGGTCGATTTGTGTAACATGTCTCCAGATATTTTTTTATGAGTCTTCAAATTTCAAACTCATACAAGTGCAACATTAAACCTTGGGGCTACGATATGTGTACCAGAGTATTTATTTAGATTTTTTATAAGAATCTAATTTCTATATGATATGAACGGCAACTAAACGATACGAAAGTTGGATATGAGAGTGTGCTAAGTGACACTTTACCATGGTCAAATTAGAAAAGAATAGTTATTATATGAAAGGTTAATACTTACGTGACCGTTACTTGGCAGATACAAGTAAATAGCAATTTTTATTGTGATTACTACATGCAACGCAAAATGGTAATAACATTTCATTTAAATCTGAACAAGTGCCAATTAGATTTTTTGTTAGGTCGTTTTTTTCATACGGTTCGACTTTGTTACAAATAAGCAATTGTGTTTTTATTACATTACATTGTCGATTGTTCTTTTTCAGTAGGCAGAAAGTGGGTTTAGATAAAGTTAGGAATGTTACGACATTGGCATAAAATGGTATACAATTTCATGTCGATATTCATACCGTCTCTAAAATATAAAATGAAATAATGTTAATTGAAACACCTTAAATATCACCAGAGATAGGACAAATGTGCGTCATTGTTCGCAATAATATGGACATAACTCCCAAGTTGATTGAATAATTAATCATTTAATCAATTTCATAAAATTACATGTTTGACACCGGTAACTATGAACTCATTTATAAATAGTCACCTTAAAGTTTTGAAACCAAATTTCAAGAAATTATTTGTTTAATTATTCATTTAATCAACTCCGGAGTCATGTCCATATTATTGCGAACAATGACGCACATTTATCCGATCTCTGAATATCACATATGTCATTCTATCGACGTATTAAAGGCGGTTAAAAGAGGTAAACAACAGTCAGCTTTATAGCAAAAGGGCGACAAATTTTAGGTAGCTTTGATTTTTTATAAAATTTTAGTGGCATCATCAACGCCATGCGTCAGGGTAATCTTTTCGCCGCGCCAAGCACTAATATCAGCTTGAAATTTGAACATTGTCACATTGACACTAAGCCGAAATTAAATCCCCACGAAAGTGTAACATAGAACACTAATATTGGGGCAGCGATACGTATATACAGTCAATTAACACGTTCGACGCCGGTGACACAGCGTTCAACAAAATCTGACTCCTATGCCAGTGACACACATACGTGATCCAAGTAATCTTATTCTCATGCCACTAGCATAAATCAAATTCTTACTCCTATGCCAGTGACATATAATACGAACGTTTTTGACACAGGTGCTGTGTCGCCGGCATTGGAGTTCTATCAGATAATTTCGATTGGCATAGTGTTAGCACTTACACAGTAGGTACCGGAGGCGAACGAGTTAATTAGAACCCCTGGCAACTCGAGAACTATGTTAAAGTGTAGCTGTAAATGAAACTGCAAGAGATCTCGTACTTCTTGTCATTTCGACATGGTTCTAGAGTCTAATTGGTTGAAGATACTTTGATGTTTTACAGGCGCGGTCTAATTTACCTCGACGTGCCGATCACGGCGGAAGACCGCGTGTCCGTGCCGCCGCTAAGGGGCTTCGTCATGAACCGAGTCGCGGGCGACTACTTCGAGACGCTGCTTTATAAAGTGTTTGTGTCTATTGATGAGCACACCACGGTGGCTGAGTTGGCTGCAGTGCTACAGGTACAAATGTTAATCTTGTTTCAATTAGATAAACTGTACCTACTAAAGATTTCATTCGAATTTTTTGTTGCGTACCTGCTATACGGCCACATTTCAAAATCGAATTTTATGGAAGATATGGGCGTATTGCGGGAAAATATGGTCACTTTTACCTCACAATTCTATTTTGAGATGTGGTCGTATAGCGGGCACGCGACGTATTAGTGCCTTTTTGTGACACATGAAACGCCATTACGTTTACGAACTTACGCCTTGTGTCACAATCCTCGGATTTAATTAATAATATCCGTGAGATTAATAAAAATAAGTTCACTATCCGTTTCGCCAGGTATATAAAAGAAAGGGATATATAGCTACCATTTATCTGACAGATATCTTCTCGTCTTAGTCGTATACTCTTGTCGTGGTCATGGATACCGTTTCAGCGCTCTCTGTACTGTTTCCCGCTATCTCTTTTGAACCGAGGCATTTCGTTATATCGTCGGAGATAGTGCAATACCGCGTAACTACCACAGCAGATAGAGTTCAAATATCAAACCATTGACACTCAAATTGATACTAAATGAATTTGTTAGTTACGCGGCATTGCACTACCGCGGTATAGATTCAAGGGCCACTCGGTAAGAAACTTGATCTGATCGGTCCACCGTGCAGGGAAGGGGTCAATGAACACCCAAAATCACATATTGTACCGTCGCCATCAGATATATCAACGCGGTTAGGATGGTCAGAAACATATGAGCAGGCCTCTATTTTCATTGCGTTATTGTGCGTGCTCAGATGTTTTGAAGCACTGTATATTTACACAGATTTTTATTTGTAGGTGGAATGCGGCTTAGTGAAGCAGGCGGTATCCCTATACTGCCGCCTCGGCTTCGCGCAGCACCTACAGCCGCCGCGCGTCCCCTCCCCGCGCCCCTCCTGGCGCAGCCAGCTCACGCAGCCGCTACATCCCCCGTGAGTGTCCCTATACTGCTGTCTCGGCTTCGCGCAGCACCTGCAATTCACTAGCTATATGGATTTAATTCTTCTAAAATCTCCGACTTGGCAATATTGAACATAAGATATTTTTCCAGGTACAGCCAAATATCGCCGCTAACATTTAACCCCAACATCGAAGAGGAGGTGTTGCAAATGGAGCCCGTACTTATGAAAGAACCGTCCACGTCCAAACAGGCAAGTCTGCTCTAATAGTACATTATGTATTAAGGGCGGTAAATATGAAATTTTACCTTCCAATAAAATTATTATTATGTTTCCTAGACTTCGGATATCTTCAGGATGTGAGAGCGTAGCGTCTCCCAATGACCGATAGATGCCGCTAGCGTCTATGAAGCCGCTCCACAGCCCGTAGCGCGCCGCTGTGACGTAGTTTCCGCCCCGACAGCTTCCTGTAACCAACCAGCTCGCACCCGGCGACTCGCCGCCATTTCATTGTTGAGGAGAATGTAAAGGTTGATAAAATATTGCCACCAGGAAGGCATTATCCAGATATCCGAAGTCTAGGAAACATAATAATAATTTTATTGGAAGGTAAAATTTCATATTATGTGTTCCGTTCGACTTCGGATATCTTCAGGATGTGAGACCTGTCTATTATCTCCTGGTGGCGAGTCAGCGGGTGCAGAAATGTTAGGGCTCTACTGCCCTAAAACAACCAATGAATTTTGACGTGTAGTCAATAAAATTAAGAATACATGATGCATCGCTTTGCATTCAGAGGTTAAGAATAGGCTCAAACGAGGCTTTTCGGTTAGGTAGAGTAGATATCCGCAGATTATATATAGGACTTACTTATCCGCAGATTTTACACATAAGTTTCACATAATATTTTCGGTAATTTATACGAATAGACACGTCCAGAATACCGTCGATTAATAATAATAATTCATATTTTGATGTTATCGAATTTAGAACGGAATTTCAGACAGAAAATAATTAAGTGAGAATTATTAGAATAATTGTCTACGTATAATACAGTACAGTGTAAGGTCATGTATTAACATTCCATATGTGGGTTTCTCTCTGATGTCGTACAGCTGTTCAGATTAAAACTAGTATTCTTTAAGCGTTTAATCAAACAGGCACCTTGAAGGCGAAGGTTTCGCCAAATAAATACTTTACAAATAATATTAATCAGAAATTATCGTTCGCTACGCTAAATGCGATAAAATATGTGAGGATATTTTCGTTACTTGATTTGATGAGATAGCTGGCAGACGATGTTATTTTTAGCGTACGACGATGACTATTTTCCATATGGGCGTACCTGTTTTTACTTTGGAGAAACGCCAACGGAACACCAGCAGACTTTTCTTTTGATCTGGTCAGTCAGCGTCGGTGTAGTAGCGTTCCGCTTACCTAAACGCATCGTGCGTTCAGTTAGGGCCAGTAGACCGAGGCATACTGTGGCACGTGGGCGTTTGAGGTGAGCGAACAGGTCGATGGACGGGGTACCCTAGCGGGTGAAGATCTGCTCAGTGGCTTCCGGGCGCTGGTGCCGCTCGGGGGCGCAGAGTCCCCTAGCTCGTCCGTCGACTTTCTGAAAGTACCGACCTGTAGGTATATGAACCGAACTGGTTCCGTAAGTTGTGAACCTGTAGTGCGTAGGCAATTCCCTGATGCCAATACTTTCTGCGTTGGTCGTTGTAACTAATAATCATACTAACTATCGATCTCCTCAGGTTCTCCTTAAGTTTTAAAGAGTAGTTTTTTTTTTGGAGTCGCAGTGCAAGTTCCCTGTTGGAGACCACGCACCGGCTTCCTGTTGAGGATCGACTGAGAATGCGGTGCGTTGATCAATATACTCAATATAGTGTTTCCTTCTTACCTCGATATGAACGTATTTTATTACGTTCTTAATCCACCATGGGAGATTCCCTCAAGAGTCCGGTTGGCAGATGAGATGGGAGCTGGCATGGGACTCTGTAATCGCCCGAAGCAGTGTTAGGGCCTGCGATAGTGCAACCAGCCTCCATGGACGCCCAAGTTCGTAAGGTTGAGTCCGTCTAGGAGCGCACGGCGTTGGACGCGAGACACTGTCTCGCAACTAATCATTTACCTTATTTTCCCTGCAGGACGCAAATGTTGTGGCTATGGTTTGAGTAAGGGTTGTAACGTATTTCAGGTAGTATATTTGCTAACCTAGGTTGATGGGGGTCGATCTGGTAATCTGTACTCCTTTTTCGACTGGATTGCTATCAGGAAATAGTCTTGATAGGTGATCAAACGTTGGTCAGAAATGTATCATGTGGAAGCAGTCACGGACGTATCCAATTGTTTACTTACAAATAATATTAAGTATACTAAAACTGCCCAGGACCGGAGTCAGAGGTGAACAGTCGTGTTGGGGACCAGGACTTTCTTTGGGTCGTTGCGCTAGAGGAGTAAGTAAGTTCAGCTATTAATATGGGAGACCTTTAATCGGCTCTGGGAAAGAATAATCTGTGTAGGGACAGCACCGGGCATAGCAATACGCTTAGATAAAAACGAAGAATTTATATTCTGTGACGAGTATACCGGTGTTTCGAGCTATCTCTCCATGGCCTCTTTCCTCGAGCAGCTGTATCTCGAGCTCGCTTACGACCGGGGGATTTTTGTCCCAAATTTGTTTATTGCCCTCGGAGAAATGGTCCGTTTTATGAGGAGGAACCCGTATTGTTGGAGAACGACTGCGAGTAGAGAGATTATAAGAAATCTGTTTCCAAACCTTGTCAATACCATCAGTTTTCAGACAGCAGGCCCGCGGATTTGAGTGTCTGAGGAATCCGGGGCTGATCAAACATTTGTAGAATAACATGAGATATTACGTTACAGATTCCATTCATTGTCGAACAGGTCTTCGGTTTGGTGCACTAAGTTTTCCTGCTTCTGCTGTATTGGATCGTGGGAGACTGCAGGTAGTATTTGAATATAGATACAACGTACAGATTTCCTATAGAACAATAGGACGCAGTTCCTTGTGACTCGGTCAGCCACTACAACGGATCCTCGATCGAGAACGAGGGATCCGCAATCCCCCCAGCTGCAGTAGGCACGTGTATGTCTATCAGGGACACCCGAAGCAGGAGCACCAGACTGTGGTTTGCAATGCTTCCGCTCGGCAGGCGGCGCCAGGGTGGTTGCCGGCATCAGCTTGGTTACTTACGTGATATGGGGGGGCCAAACTGACAAGAGTCGTTGGCGCTTTCGCGTTGGGCAGAGCGTATGGCGAATATCGCGGGCGGTGGCGTCATCCGGCCAGTTGGCAGCCGGCAGCGAGGCGTTATCGTGGCGTCATTGTATCGGCTTTGCGGGCCACTGTAGTTGCATAATGAACTTCATCGGACCAATTGTATTGTGACTTGTAGCGCCATTGCGGTGGTCGCGTGAATGTAGCGGTTTCGTGATCGGCAGCAACATTGAGGTGGGTTATACCGCCATGCCTGGACAACATCAGCATCAGCATCGAACGGCAGTATTATTACCTGTAATGTCATCATGGTGACTATAATTTCGTGGCCAGCGGTGTCCCGTGGCACCCGGTGAGGTCAATACCGATGGTGCCGTCGCGACGACTAGTGAAGTCGGGACCGGTGGCGTGGTTGCGGCAGCCAATGAGGCGAGGACCGGTGGCACCGTTGTAGCGCCCAGTGAGGTCGGGATCGGTAGCATCGTAGTCGCACCCCGTCAAAAAACGGGATCGGTGGTGCCGGCATGGCACTCAATGACTTTAGTACCTGTGGCACCCACGTGGCGAGCAGTGAGCTCAGGACGGGTGGTGCCCACGTGGCAGCTAGTGACGTCGGGGCCGGCGGCACCGACATGGCGTCAGTGAGGTCAGGGCCGGTGGTGTTCACGTGGCGTTCAGTAGCGTCGGGACCGGTGGCGGCCAGCGTCGGGACCGATGGCGTCCCCGTGACAGCTAGCGACGTCAGGCCCGGTGGCACCAACATGGCAGCCAGTGGAGTCCCCGCCCCGGTGGCACCGTCGTGGCGGCCAGTGAGGTCGGGATCGGAGGCGCCCCCGTGGCGGCCAGTGAGATCAGGACCGGTGGCGCCCATGTGGCGGCCAGTGAGGTCAGGATCGGTGGCGCCTAGGTGGCGGCCAGTGAGATCAGGACCGGTGGCGCCCATGTGGCGGCCAGTGAGGGCAGGATCGGTGGCGCCCATGTGGCGGCCAGTGAGGTCGGGATCGGAGGCGCCCTCGTGGCGGCCAGTGAGGTCAGGACCGGTGGCGCCCAGGTGGCGGCCAGTGAGGTCAGAATCGGTGGCGCCCAGGTGGCGGTCAGTGAGGTCAGGACCGGTGGCACCCACATGGCGGCCAATTAAGTCGGGACCGGTGGTGCCCACGAGGCGGCCAGTGAGGTCAGGACCGGTGGCACCCACATGGCGGCCAATGAAGTCGGGACCGGTGCTGCCCACGTGGCAGCCAGTGGCGACCACGTGGCGGCCTCTCATCACAACATTCGTCGCCATCCGCAGACTAGACTCCTTGGGTTAATAGAATATCATTAAGCTAACTCACCCATCGATCCGAGAGCGGAAAACGTAAAGAGTACCCAGGTCCAGCTGCAGCTCCCGGCGGCGGCGGCGGAGCGCGGGGTGGCCCCCGGCGCGCCCGGCCGCGGCGGCGACACGGCGGCGCGCGGGCCGCCCCCGGCCGGCGGCGCCGCGCTGCCCGCGGCGACACGATGTAGCGATGCACGTTCCCTCTCGTCGGGTGCGGAGCGGCTTACGTTACCGTATGAGAAGTAACGCGATCGAAAACACGCGTCAATCGGACGATTTCCTACTTAAATCTCGGAAACGCCTACGACTGAACGACGGTAACGTTTAAAACACGATCGTGGTCGAGAACGTATTTCGCCAGAAAAAGTGGGTAGATCGAAGTCACCTTGAAAATTGCGCGACGGACGTTATCGGTTCGAAAATACTTCGGGAACTCGATTATTCGAAATGAAATTTTAAAATTCGAATCTAAAATTTTCGTCGTAAATATTTAACGATAGACCACTTTCTTGACGATTAGCGAAACACTTCAAATGACTTCCTTAAATTCACTTCAAATGAATAACTTTTCTGTTCGAGCAGAAGTTCCGAATTATAATTACTGGGAATTAAGTCGATCGAGAAGTTAAAGACCACGTGTCGAATTTAAATAAAAATATGCGGACCTTCGGCCAAGACGGTCGACGAAACAATGAAATGGCGGCGAGTCGCCGGGTGCGAGCTGGTTGGTTACAGGAAGCTGTCGGGGCGGAAACTACGTCACAGCGGCGCGCTACGGGCTGTGGAGCGGCTTCATAGACGCTAGCGGCATCTATCGGTCATTGGGAGACGCTACGCTCTCACATCCTGAAGATATCCGAAGTCGAACGGAACACATAATAAGAATTTGTGAACGAGTGTGAAAGTAAAGCCCAAGCCGAAGACGCGGGCTTTACTAATGTTTTTCATCACACTTGTGAGTCTACGCGCGACATAAAGGTGCATTTTTAACCGACTTCAAAAAAAGGAGGAGGTTCTCAATTCGACTGAATTTTTTTTTTTTTTTTTTTGTTGTATGTATGTTACCTGATATCTCCGAGATTAGTGAACCGATTCTAAAATTTCTTTTTGTGATCGAACGTGTATTACCCCGAGATGGTCCCATTGGCACCAAGTTGGGGTCTGATGATGGGATCCTGGAGAAATCGAGGGATCTCTTCAAATGTTATAGGTACATGTATGGCGCTTTTGGTAATTTTCATTCATTTACAAGAATTTGCATTCAGAAAGTAGGATTTGAGGAAACCAATGATGGAAACAAATCGGGAATCTTGGAGAAACCGGTTGAAGTCGGTTTTTTAAATTTTTAATTTGGTGATTATTTGAGCATGAGAAGTGAAAAGTAAATAAAACAATATATTTTCACAAAACTACTCTAATATGGTCTAAATCAGGGATGACTTAAATTTATCATTTTTATAAAAGAAATCTCGGCTTGTGCGCGCCGCGCCGCGCTAGTGCGACGTAATGTTGTATGAAAATCCTTGACAGCCCGAAAGTGTAATGATACATCTACGGCGCGCATCGCCGCAGCGCATTGGCGCACTTACCGAACAGGTGTGATGAAAAATAATGTGACCTATTATGTGCTATTATTGTAGTCGATTTTAAAATTTGCTTAACATCTTATATTCTTAAAGCCGTAATTTTTTATTTTATTTGAAATAGGGTTACTCATGGCCACAGACTAGCCAAGGACTAATTTTACCTCATTGATTGCAGAATGTATTTTTAATACTAGGAACATTTCATTTTTTTATCTTTTGTATACCAACTTATTCTCTAACAAATATACGGTCCTGCTATACGTTTGATTTTGTATTTTAATTATTTAAATACTTCGCGTCACCCCAAGTATCCCAATTCTTTCTTTAACAATTGTCAAAAATTTCTCGTGAGTAGTAAAAAGTGTGTGGCCTACGGTTTTCTTTAAAAACTTAAGAACACTACTAAAAATGTATTAGATGCTTAGTGGATTCTACGAAATGTTCCTACATTCCTTCAAACCTTTACTGTTTCAATTTAAACTCTGTAATTACAGAATCACCAAAATATGAACGAAAACTCGAACAACAGCGGCGTCAAAAGGGTGGCGCTGCTCTTCGACTCCACGCTAGCCGCTTACCTCATGATGGGGAATCTCTCGCCGGTACTACTTGACTCCTTAAATAATATTATCGTAGCCATGGACTTCACCACTGGATACATATTGATTTCACAGTATATCGTCCGTTGACAAGCAAAACTCACTAAGTCACAAATACCTACTTGAAATAAAGCTCCTATCTTAGACCAGGTTTAATTCTGACATAAGAGGTTGCGAAGAGTAGTGACAGTTTTTATAATGAGTTTTGCTTGTCAGCCGACGATATATTTTTGCATATTTCTATAGCTACGAAAATATACTCTAGCACGACATATATAATTAAACACATCCCATTCCTATTCCTTTCTTCTTTATTCTTCTTATCCTTTGCTCGGTCACAACAACTTACATAAAAACTAACAGGTGCAATCCCGGACCGTATGCTATCGCGTAAGGTCCCTTATCTTGTGGAACGACACAAATATCTAAACGTGTCACTTGGAAATATAAATAAAATAAAATAATTATCACGTTTGTTGTAGGATCTCAAAACGCATGCAGTCACGTTATTTGAAGTTGGCAAGATATGCGACGAAAGTTTGGATAGTTTACTTATGGAATTAGATAAGGTGAGTCTCATTTTATCACGTAATAAAATAGCATGTTAAACATTTTATATATTTTTTTGGTGATCTAAAGTAAAACTACTCAACTGTACCATTAACATTCGCTGTTAAATGTATAGACACTTATTTGTTTTAAAATGGGCAATTACACACAGAATCGCCGCATGAAGAATCTTGGTCAGTGTCCATACTCCGTTTAGTTACTATATCGCGTATGCATTTGCTTAATCCACACGGAATTAGGTGCTCTTCAGTGTGATTTTGTAAGCGACAGATATTTTTCAATATGCGAAGAGTTGGCGATATTTTTCTTCTAATTTGTGTTTCATCTCTATAACCACGTCATCATTGTTCTATATTTCACAGTTTCTGTAGTTATGAACTATTTATTGAAACCCAGGTGGCAGGAGACCCAGAAATCGAAGGCGAGGCAGCCCGCTACCTAGCGGCGGCAGCTTGTCTCCGCCGCACGCTGCGTATACTGCGGCCACGATTACGCCCGCTGGATTTACTGCGCTGCGAAGCGCTTCACGCACTTGGAGCGCCGCAGCGCTGTCGGTTGCTACTACACAAGTATAGGTGAGTAAGAAACAAAGGAATCTAGGCGTCACGGTGTTTTAAAATCGAACGTGAAGAGCTTGTAGAGGCGGCAGTGTGTCTGTCGCACGCTGCGTATACTGCGGCCACGGTTGCGCCCGCTGGATTTACTGCGTTGTGAAGCGCTTCACGCGCTAGGTGCGCCACAGCGCTGTCGGTTGCTACTTCATAAGTACAGGTGAGTAAGAAACATAGGAATCTAGGCGTCATGGTGTTTTAAAATCGAACGCGAAGAGCTTATAGAGGCGGCAGTGTGTCTGTCGCACGCTGCGTATACTGCGGCCGCGGTTGTGCCCGCTGGACTTACTGCGCTGTGAAGCGCTTCACGCGCTAGGAGCGCCGCAGCGCTGTCGGTTGTTACTACACAAGTATAGGTGAGTAAGGAACGAATGAACCCAGGTGTCACGTTAATCGGAAATCGAAGGTGAAGAGCTTATAGAGGCGGCAGTGTGTCTGTCGCACGCTGCGTATACTGCGGCCGCGGTTACGACCGTTGGACTTACTGCGCTGTGAAGCGCTTCACGCGCTTGGAGCGCCGCAGCGCTGTCGGTTGTTACTACACAAGTATAGGTGAGTAAGAAACAACGGAATCTAGGCGTCGCGGTGTTTTAAAATTGAACGTGAAGAGCTTATAGAGGCGGCAGTGTGTCTGTCGCACGTTGCGTATATTGCGGCCGCGGTTACGCCCGCTGGACTTACTGCGCTGTGAAGCGCTTCACGCGCTTGGAGCGCCGCAGCGCTGACGATTATTACTACACAAGTATAGAGGAGTAAGAAACAAAGGAAGTTGTGACAGTATTCGGAAATTGAAGGCGAAGAGCATATAGAAGCGGCAGTGACTTACCGATCTTTTTTGTGATCAGATTGGCAGTGTCAACGGCCCCACTGTGCCGCGAGGCCCGCGCGGGGCTGGCGGCCGGCGCCCTGCCGCACGTGGGGCCGGCGCCGCCCGAGGCCTCCACTCCGTGGATGAGGCTGTATCTGTACCACGTGGCTGGCTACGGGCCGCCTACGCTGCTGTTGAAGAAAGGTAGGTCAAGGCGAAGTGTGTGTCAGGATGGCCAAGTCGGAGACGGAATTATAGTCGCTATGCCTCACGTCAGACCGGCCATTCTTAAGGCCTATACTCCGTGGATGAGGCTGTATCAATACCACGTGGCTAGCTACGTGCCGCCTACGCTGTTGGTTGTTGAAGAAAGGTAGGGTGAAGGTGAAGTGTGTGTCAGGATGGCCGAGTTGACGACGGTACTATGATGAGGCGCTCGGCCTCACGTCGGGTCGGCCTCTCTTGAGGCCTCTACTCCCTGTATGAAGCCTCTACTCTTTGGATGAGGCTGTATCTGTACCGCGTGGCTGGATACGGGCCGCCTACGCTGTTGTTTAAGAAACGTAGGGACGTAGTATGTGTCAGGACGGCCGAATTGGCGACGGTATTATGAGGTGTTCAGTTTCACAACGGGTTGGCGCCTCCCGAGGCCTCCACTCCGTGGATGAGGCTGTACCTGTACCACGTGGATAAGGTACGGATCACAAAGTTTGCTGAGTGGCAGAGTCGGAGTGAGTATTATGAGGTGTAGGTGGTGTCTGAGGTTCCTACTCCGTGAATGAGACTGTGTCTGTACCGGGCCGGTTACGCTGTTGTTGAAGAAAGGTAGGGATGAAGTGTTGGTCGAAATGGCGATGGTATCCTGAGGCGCACTATCTAACGTCGGGCAATCGCCTCCTGAACAAAGCGAGTTGACTTTAGACTGATATGCATGTTATTAAAAAAATGTGAAAATCTGTTTGCTTTACAGGCACAGTAGTCCGCAGTGTGCCACGACTACTCCTCGGCTTCTCCCGCCTAGTGGTGGCGTGGTGGGGCGCCGAGTCCGCGCTAGACGGCGCCGGAGGCTCCCCCGCCGCCCTGCCCGCCGCCGCCGCCCTACAGGCCGCCAACTCGGCGCTCCGGCGCGGACCCGTGCTTCTACAGGTACACTACAGGGGGGCCCGACACGCTGCGGGCCGCCAACTCGGCGCTCCGGCGCGGGCCCGTGCTGCTGCAGGTACACTACAGGGGGGCCCGACACGCTGCGGGCCGCCAACTCGGCGCTCCGGCGCGGGCCCGTGCTGCTGCAGGTACACTACAGGGGGGCCCGACACGCTGCGGGCCGCCAACTCGGCGCTCCGGCGCGGACCCGTGCTGCTGCAGGTACACTACAGGGGGGCCCGACACGCTGCGGGCCGCCAACTCGGCGCTCCGGCGCGGACCCGTGCTGCTGCAGGTACACTACAGGGGGGCCGACACGCTGCGGGCCGCCAACTCGGCGCTCCGGCGCGGACCCGTGCTGCTGCAGGTACACTACAGGGGGGCCGACACGCTGCGGGCCGCCAACTCGGCGCTCCGGCGCGGACCCGTGCTGCTGCAGGTACACTACAGGGGGGCCCGACACGCTGCGGGCCGCCAACTCGGCGCTCCGGCGCGGACCCGTGCTGCTGCAGGTACACTACAGGGGGGCCCGACACGCTGCGGGCCGCCAACTCGGCGCTCCGGCGCGGACCCGTGCTGCTGCAGGTACACTACAGGGGGGCCGACACGCTGCGGGCCGCCAACTCGGCGCTCCGGCGCGGACCCGTGCTGCTGCAGGTACACTACAGGGGGGCCGACACGCTGCGGGCCGCCAACTCGGCGCTCCGGCGCGGACCCGTGCTGCTGCAGGTACACTACAGGGGGGCCCGACACGCTGCGGGCCGCCAACTCGGCGCTCCGGCGCGGACCCGTGCTGCTGCAGGTACACTACAGGGGGGCCCGACACGCTGCGGGCCGCCAACTCGGCGCTCCGGCGCGGACCCGTGCTGCTGCAGGTACACTACAGGGGGGCCCGACACGCTGCGGGCCGCCAACTCGGCGCTCCGGCGCGGACCCGTGCTGCTGCAGGTACACTACAGGGGGGCCGACACGCTGCGGGCCGCCAACTCGGCGCTCCGGCGCGGACCCGTGCTGCTGCAGGTACACTACAGGGGGGCCGACACGCTGCGGGCCGCCAACTCGGCGCTCCGGCGCGGACCCGTGCTGCTGCAGGTACACTACAGGGGGGCCCGACACGCTGCGGGCCGCCAACTCGGCGCTCCGGCGCGGACCCGTGCTGCTGCAGGTACACTACAGGGGGGCCCGACACGCTGCGGGCCGCCAACTCGGCGCTCCGGCGCGGACCCGTGCTGCTGCAGGTACACTACAGGGGGGCCCGACACGCTGCGGGCCGCCAACTCGGCGCTCCGGCGCGGACCCGTGCTGCTGCAGGTACACTACAGGGGGGCCGACACGCTGCGGGCCGCCAACTCGGCGCTCCGGCGCGGACCCGTGCTGCTGCAGGTACACTACAGGGGGGCCCGACACGCTGCGGGCCGCCAACTCGGCGCTCCGGCGCGGACCCGTGCTGCTGCAGGTACACTACAGGGGGGCCCGACACGCTGCGGGCCGCCAACTCGGCGCTCCGGCGCGGACCCGTGCTGCTGCAGGTACACTACAGGGGGGCCCGACACGCTGCGGGCCGCCAACTCGGCGCTCCGGCGCGGACCCGTGCTGCTGCAGGTACACTACAGGGGGGCCCGACACGCTGCGGGCCGCCAACTCGGCGCTCCGGCGCGGACCCGTGCTGCTGCAGGTACACTACAGGGGGGCCCGACACGCTGCGGGCCACCATCGGCGCTCCGGCGCGGACACGTGCTGCTGCAGGTACACTACAGGGGGGCCCGACACGCTGCGGGCCGCCAACTCGGCGTTCCGGCGGCTGCAAAACTGCCGGCAACAATTGTTTTTGGGGCCATTTTAGAGCTCGCGTTAGATGTCCATGTTTATTATATGGTAGTTGGCAGCAGGTTCTACTTTAATTATTACCGTTTTGTCGATTCATACCGAAGTAGCCGAAGCTTTATTTCGTTTACATAGTTTGACTAATCTTTGTTGTTGTAGGCAGTTGGAGTTCGACAACCAGCGAAACTAAAACACGTCGTGTTTCCGCCCGAAGCCGATAAATCTCCGGGTCAGTCGAATTCTATTAAAAATCGTTATTTATATTGTATTGATGAATATGACAATTTTGACTTTCGTATTTCGGCTACTACAGTGAGGAATTGTACATTGACAGAGAACAGCGCGCTATGGGCGCGGCACGCGGGACTGCGACGGCTAGCGGCGCGGCTGCGGCTGTCCCGCTCTGCCGGCTACGTCACGCTCGCGGACATCGGCGTGCCCGACCTAGGCGCGCGGCCGCCGCCCACAGTGCAGCTCGGTAATGTATCCTTCTTACTTCTTACCTATTTTCGGGTTGGAATACGGTGTATTCGCGAGAAATTATTGCCTGAGCTACTAGAAACAAGTTTAATATTTTTTAAGTATTCCATTTTGTAACCGTTGAACTCCATTTTGCCACACACGGAAATAGGTTTGGGGAGGATAATTCCGTTGGCCGGGCATCTTCCAGTGGCCTATACCACAAAACTTTACAAGCGTACCGTACAATTCTACAAAATTGTATAAACTTCCATACAAAAAGTTGACAATTTTGTGGAATTGTACGCTTGTAAAGTTTTGTGGTATAGGGGCCAGATCAGGGTAATTTTTGACATGGTACAAGTGCTAGGTTTCCTGAAGTTATGTCCGATTCAATGCTATCTCTAATTTGTTATACATATTCTGATTACATGGTCACTTACGTTAAAAAAGTTACTTAACGGTTTGTTACTTTACCTCTCCAATTTGCTCATATTGTTGTAATGACATAAAAATCACTCTTAAATTTCCAGTCGCACCACGCAAAATGAAAGAAGTGTGCGGCATAGCGAAGCCCGTGAGCGAGGTGTCGATATCGTCGTCCGAGTCTTACGACAAATCGTGTGACAAGTCGAGCGACCGGTCAGACGACAAGCGGCTGCAGTCGCCCATCGAATCGCACTTCGCGGTTACTCCGTCCACTGATAGCAAGACTAGTTCGCCGGCGAATGGATTCACTACCGTGGAAGGTACAGATAGAGTTATACACATCGAATGTAGGAATTTTTTTTTAGTGCAGATGGTGCCTTTTTTAGGCTCTAGTGTCATTTTACGTCAGGTCAATAACTTCGGAGGGCCATCTGCACTAAAAAACGTCGTACGAGACACGTGCAAAAACGAAATTCGTAACTCGTTCTTGTTTTTCGCACTTGTGTCGTAATGTACTATTCTGATCGTCTGTTCTATGTGAAGGAATTAAAATCAGTTACATATTTTTAAAACCAGTCAATATTGAATGGAATCTTTTCATAAGCTTGTTTAAATACGATTTACAATTTTGTTTGTGTTTTTTTTCTAATATAGTAACTTGCTTTACGAAGGTTAAAAGGGACGGGGTGCGAAAATATTTAAATTTTTCTTGGCTCTAAATTCTAAAATGATATTAACATACTTCTTAAACAATTATGACTTAGAATCTAGTCCGTTAATCCAAAACATCCTTAATACAGTCAAAGCTATTTTAAAACAGTCTTTCTAACTGTAGCATTATGAGTTCAAAACACAAGCTCTCTGCATTGGCTATTAAGTTTCGTCTCTCCAAGCATACATCACCTATTGACGGGTTAAGTTATGGAGTTGACTTGGCAAAGTATTGATATAATTAACGGTATCATGCTTATGTGCCATATCAGAAGAAAAACTACCATAGAACTATTTCTAAATAACTTTCAGGCGGCCAACTACTCCGCGAAGAGCTCGACAACTTGGCCATCAGCGACACAACGCGAAGCAAAGAGTCCCTGCCCTCCAGCGACGACCTAATCCCCATACATTCCTCCTCCACCAGCACCGAAGACTTGAAGAAACATTCCAAAGAATCCCTCGCCGACATACCTCGGTCGAGCAGCGCGGAGTTAAAGTTTGAGAAGTTGAATGAGCTGTTGAGTCCCGCGGAGGAGTCGATCTCGATGTTCACGCAGCTGAGCGACAAGTTGACGGAGATGGCGGGTGACAGTGGGGTCGACACGGCGCATACCGACGATGAAGCCTGCAAGCCTGAGGTATGGAAGTAGTTAGTTATACTGGGCTTTTTCCGCAACTCGACAACCATCGTGCCTTTTTTGCGTGATAGCGAGGTAACCCTATTCCAACCATCCAAGCTCCTCCGTGAAACTCAGTGTATGTTTCAGGTTGCTATCTGGATATCAGGTTGATATAGGACTATCTGTTTTGCCCATATTGTGCAGGTGTTTGTTTAATGTGTTGTGTCCCGTGATCAATCCTACTATTTTTCTCAGTTTGTGTCTGGGCGTTCGTAGTAGGGTTTTTTGGAAGTATTTATACAGAGTGCTCGGGAGCTTTGCTGAGAGTTTAATTATGTATTCCTGACAATTCTTAGAGTCTTTAATGTTATATAAAATAGCCTGGATCCGGCTTAATTTCAGAGGTAATCAACCTGTTTTCGAAATAAGTTTTTCGACGTAACTAGTCATAAAACTTCTTTTTGATTACAATGCAACCACTATGTCTTCTAATATTACCACACCTTTTGCCTGATAATAAAATAAAAATATTTTTTTATTATAAAAAGTTCTGATTGTGTCAAAACGTTAAAAAAAATGAATTTCTGGTGACATTCGACATTAGGTCACATATTTTTTTTTGTTTATTTGGACGTCTACAGTTAAAATCTCTCGCAATGCTTGCGGGCAACCTGTATACTTAAGGCTACATTCCAAATAAAAATAATATTATTCCAATGTTTGTTAACAAGAAAACCTTCGAACGACAAAGTTTAAGAACTAACCTTGAGAACCTAAGTGTAAAATTAAAAACGTCAATTATGGCCACCTTGTGCTCCAGACATAAGTAAAAAGTGTATATATATTTATGCCCTTGACTGTGCCTAGTTGGAATTCTGACTGCGCGCTGCAAATTGGAGTATACAATATACAACTATAGATCAATTGAAAAATGATATTGTTTCAGAAATGGACAATACTTGATCTCCAGTTCGGCATTCCATTGTTCGACGAGGTGCTCTGTGAAAAGATTTGCAACTGCCTCGCTGACCGGATAGCGGAACCAGAGTTGTAAGTACCTAGAATGACCTACATAATATCTCTACCACAGAATAAATAAGAACAGAAAGTAAAAGCTATAACCCACTTATTCATAACCGTCACCTAATTTAGCAAGCCGCTAAGTATTGTAATAAGACCAATGGTTAGAAGTCGTTTATAAATAAAGGGGTAATAGTACATTGTGAATCTAGGGAGGTAAGTGTGGTACTCGTATTTACTATTACTCCCTAGGGAATTTCACTTTTCTATTACTCCCACTACGCATGCAAGCAATGGCGAGCTTATACAGCAAGTGTGATGAAAATCTATTTTTGCGTATCGTATCGACGGAGAATATGTAATTGCTTCATTATTTTGGCATAATTTATGAATATTTGTAACGTAAACATGTGCATGTGTCCGCTTCGAAGCGGATACGACTCATCCAGGCCGTGTCTGGTCAACGCGGCATGTACAGTCGAGGAAAATGAATGTTTAGCAGTTTAATCGTCCACATAATCTGTTCGTATTATAATGACAAATTACGTCACATACTCATGAAGTTTTCTAGTTTTATTTCTTGCTGGGTGAAACGATAGTTCGATTTTCAAACTACCTATATTTGTTTGGTAATCAGATTGTGACAATGACTGCCAAATGACAAAGATACGTCAAACTCAATAATTATAAAATATTGTTTGGATTCTTTCGATATAATATTGCGAAAATTACAACCTAATCTGATTAAAAAACTGCACGTGCGGACTTTGCTCAGGAATAAGTATCTGGATTTTGATTGGTCGTCAATAATTTTCACAGATGAGAAAACGTTTAAATCTTGCATTCGTGGCAGATTAAATTTATGGCGGCATACACGTTATCAAGTTAAAAACGGGGTTTAACTTGTGGAACTGGATGAGTGCTGATGGCGTAGGCGAACTCCAAGAGCAAATGCAGTGGACTATGTTACGATGTTGGAAGAGAATATGCTTCCCAGTGTGCGAATGTGTATTCACAACAGGAGATGCCTAATTGTTCATTCGAGCAAGATAATACACACGGCTAGAATAACTAATACCAGGTTCGATCGTCACCCGAAAATGACTAAAATAATATGGCTGGCTAAATCACCTAATCTTAACCCTATAGAAAATGTATGGGATCGGAATTAATGGAGACCCGAAGCCCTCATCCAACATTGCAATCAAGCATGGGAAGATATCTCCCTGGGATGGGACCTCTGCACTGAGCTAGTAACTTCCATGCAAGACCATTTTTTAGCAGTCCTAATTGTCATAAACAACCACGGGGTCTACACTCGTTTTTAAAACATGATTTATTTACTAATAAATATAAACAGGCAAATAGTTTTTTATTTCATTTCCTCGTGTAACTTATTAGATGAAGGGATTGTTTCATAATCGTCAGGTAAGGTTGTCTGTCAAATAAATATAACACTTTCTTTATGTTCATGCATGTGAAAGAAAAAGTACACGATGTATGACACATTTTTTATCTGGCTGTTGTGAAAGTGAGAAACATGCCAAACATTCTTCTATAAGGGCTGATTTTTCAATCCTCAGTTAAAAGTATCCATTACCACAGAACTAAAATGACAAAGAACGATTGACAACGATTAAAAGCATAACCAAAAACGAACCGCCAGTGTGTGCGTAAATTTGTCTATGTGTGGTCAGGAATAGGGTTGCCTGTTACAACAGACCAATTATCTATCGATGTCCGACTGTTTTATCGACAACATGTACCTGTCATAGATATACATTATCTTAGTTATTTTGCTATAAGGTTTAACCTTTAGTATGCGTTAGCGTCAAGCAATTCAAACAAGTTTTAACTTTGACGGCTATTTAACCATTAAACTTTATAAGAGTAACTATTCTTGCATACACGGTGTTTTTTATTTCCGTTAAATTGGACAGGTTACATGGGAAAAACAGAAGTTACTGGAGAATCGGTCGGGAATCGGACTGGAGGTCGGGAAATAAGGGCTAAGCGTGCTGCAAATAAATGGGTAAAAAGACTAAAAAGCCGCAGGCAAATACTCATGACACTTCTATGACGTCATACGTAAAGTTAAAGAGAGAAAAGTATAGTTTGACAGTACGGTACTCTTTTCTATGACTGTCAAAAAATAAGGAAAAAGTTTTGTGTTTCAGTTGATTACAAATTAATGAGACACATGTTCAGATTAATATGACGGGTAATATGTACACATATTTTTGATTGGTGAATCTGTTCAGATGCATATGTACTTTTCTATGCTCATTTATTTTTGAAGCCTTGGATTTGCTCATATATTTATGAACTCGACTGTACCTACTGATACATAAATACGTATTCGGCCTGAAAACCCTCGTATCCCGGCTTCTGCAGTAATGTACTATTCTTATTAATTCAATAACAGTAAGAATTAAGCCACTCGTTTCTAAGAGAAATTAATTATATTTAAACTAAATAACTTCACTTAAATTTAACGGAAAAAACACACTAGTCGTAGGTATAACACAAAAAAAAACACAAAACATAATAAGGTCCTTTAAGTTATTTAAATACACATTTGTGTTCAAAATCTAGTATCATGACAGCATTGTAAGAAATAGACTGATTGGGTACGTTTATCGAACAAATATCGATATTGGTAGTTCAACATTTAGTCGAGCTCTAGCGTAGCATAACAATTTATATTTTTACACAAAATATCCTTTAATATTAACTATTGTGATAAATTATTAGCTCACAGTGATAGAACAACTAACAATTAATGCTACAATTTGATAATTCACACAATTAATGCTACTAAATAGACAAAATATCGTTTGAAAACAATCAACCGGCACATCATATTTACCTGTGAAACGAGTGTTTGTCGTTATTTCTGTAGTGGGCAACAAGGCAATTATTTACACAACACGACACCATATTTATTTCATGATCTGTATAAATTCCTTCTTATAAGTTTTAATTATAAAATCACTTTTAAAATATCAATCTCTGTCGACCAGGCTGATACGGCTGATATGTCACTTCGAAAGTGGTTATGCTTTTGGGATTGTTGTCTATCTTTTTCGCACTCGTGTAATACTCATATAACTGGTGGCTTCCTTTTCACACGCTTCCTTTCTCTATTAAGCGCTAGCGCGGATTCTAACTTTATGTCCATTACTTAAAATTATTACCATCATCAGGTCATCAGTCAAAAAAGGATAGAGCTAACATTTATTTGACAGATACTGTTACCTGTGGCCCCTACCGCAAAAAACGAAATTCGTAAATTTCGAGGATTTGTCTCTCTCACTCTAATGACGCGTTCGTTTGAGTGACAGAGAAAAATCCTCGAAATTAACGAATTTCGATTTTCGCAGTGGTAGGCCTGGTTATTGAAAAATCAGTCCTTAGCCGTGTTAGTGCGTTCGAGTAACAAATGTCAAAAAACAACATACACAGAATTAAGTATCCTATTCCTATCAACTTCAATACTTGTCACTGACGTTAATGCCAAAAACAGACAAAGATAGAAATATGCTGTTTTCTTCTATGTGACGATTATAGACATATCTTGGTTCGTTATTAGTCGCTTGCAGTCGGAAAATGTAGCACGACTAATTTCAGAATTATGGCAACATTCATTTTCCCCGACTGTACTTGTACAGTGGCGTTCAGAATTGCATGGACGATTTTTGAATGAATTCATTTATAAACTGTCCATGCAATTTGAACCCGACTGTACTTGTAGCGGCGCGGCGAAAACAAGGATTGACACCCCCTGACTCTAGTCCGTATATTTTTGTATTCAGACTTGAAATAATAGGAAACTTGTTACTTCACCAGTACATCTGATTTATAGTAATATTTAGTTAAATTATTTAAGTGTTTTCTTATTTTCAGATTGGATAAAATTAAAGAAGACAATGAGTTTCTATGCTCGGATGTATTAAAATTTGTGTCACAGTGTCAAGTAAGTGTAATTATCATTATTCTTCTGATTCTTATTTTCCCTTTTACTTAGGAATAAAGAACTAGGAAATTGTAGTACAGCCGTGACATAAGAGTAATTAACATTTGAGGATAGTTTAAATTTCTTTTGATAATTTATTTTTACCTATTTTCACGGCGACGTCTTTGATATCGAACGGTAAACATACACACCCACCGCTCGACATCAAAGGTGCCTTCAAAATTGGTATGAGGAGCATTCGATGGGCTGGTTGGGCTGTCCCGTACAAATGCGTGTATATTCCGATAGTTTGAGTTTTCTTCCGAGTTATTAGTTTTTAGTACAGATGGTGCCTTTTTTTAGGCTCTAGTGCGAGAAGTGGCTCATTTTACGTCAGGTCCAAAACTTCGGAGGGCCATCTGTACTAAAAACGTCGTACGAGACACGTGCAAAATTTTTCGTCAGGTCCAAAACTTCGGAGGGCCATCTGCACTAAAAAAACGTCGTACGAGACACGTGCAAAAATTTTCGTCAGGTCCAAAACTTCGGAGGGCCATCTGCACTAAAAAAACGTCGTACGAGACACGTTATATTATTATTATTAAAGCCTATATAGTGTCCCACTGCTGGGCAAAGGCCTCCCCCCTAAGTCTCCAATCGTCCCGGTTTTGAGCAATCTGTGGCCAGCCGTTGAGATGCGCGTCCAGGTCGTCCCTCCACCTCCTCCTGGGTCTGCCAGCTGCTCGCCTGTCTTGTGGCACCCATTCCGTGGCTACTTTAGCCCACCTATCTGGGTGCATGCGGCAGACATGGCCGGCCCAGTCCCATTTAACACGTGACACGTGCAAAAACGAAATTTCATGTTTTTCGCACTTGTGTGGTAATGTACTATTTTAAAGCTGTTTTTGACTCCCTTGTATGCTTAGCACATGATTGGTATGTCAGTATGTCGCCGCGAGATAGATTTTCCATCTTTTACGAACTATATGAATAAAAGAGGGATAGATAGTCTATCTCGCGGCGACATAATGTCGCACTAATCCTGTGCTAAACCTGCTGGTCACGAAAGAAAACTTCGATAAACCTACAATTTTGAGAAAAACGTGTTTGCAGGGGATATCGCAGACTTTTTTGTGGAATGCATCATAAAAGCATCTGAATTTCCTATCCCAAATTATGTGTTATTAAAATATTTTCAGTATTACCCTGGAGAAGACATGGGTATAGTGAAGCGAGGCACACTAGTACCACTTCCCCGCAAAAACCTCGCCTTCGAGAACGGCCGCATCAGCGAGTGGAGCGGGAAATGACGTCGTCCCGCTCACACCCGCCGCTACCCGCCGCTGTGCGAAAGAGACCATCGTATATCACTTGGTTTACTTTATGCGAATTCCGTTTTCGGTGTTCGTTTGGTATGAAGATTCAATGCAAGCTATGTCAGTTTGTACTGGTAGCAAAACTTAACTGTACTATAGTTTATAGCCCATGAAATCTAAGAACGAACTTTTGATAGTTATTGATGAACCCTTATTAATATAAACAAATAAAATAATAAAAAATACCTAGATATTTTTCTAGCAGGAACGATAGATTGAAAAAATTAAACATCGACATAATTGTTATCGATAAGTGTTGTAGTAGTCGATAAATATATTTAATAAATAAATAATGCGCCGTAACTTATCGATTATTAATAAGAATGCAAATCATATTCAAAACGCAACTTTATTTTTCTTATCTCTTCTAATTAGTACCCATCAAAAGAACAAAGACTTATAAAAATACTCTAACGCCATCGCCATAGGCAATAATCAATATAAAGTATAATTTTTTTTTAAATAAAGCCTAAATGGGTCCTATGTTTTGTTGGTTACCTGCTTTTACGAAGTTACCATCTGTATGAGAATAGGGTGAACTCATCGATAACAGTTTCGATGTTTCATTTGTCAATCTCTCGTTCCTGCTAGAAAAATATCAAGGTATACTTATTAATATGAGGGTAAAACACTCAATTTTTCCGATAGACTTATCGTCATATAAGGCTCATTTCTGAACTGTCAATTGTTCGTTCATAGAAATCGACAACAATAGGCATTTTTGCCGCTTTAGAAAGATTTACGAATGATCAATTGCAACATTTATTAATATCACCTGAGGGGATCATCCAGAGATACAGGTAATATTCACTAAAGCTGGAACAATTGGAATTAATTAAATGAATGACATCAATTGTATCTACTGTCATTTTTAACCGACTTCAAAAAAAGGAGGAGGTTCTCAATTCGACTGAATTTTTTTTTTTTTTGTTGTATGTATGTTACCTGATATCTCCGAGAATAGTGAACCGATTCTAAAATTTCTTTTTGTGATCGAACGTGTATTACCCCGAGATGGTCCCATTGGCACCAAGTTGTGGTCTGATGAGAAATCGAGGGATCTCTTCAAATGTTATAGGTACATGTATGGCGCTTTTGGTAATTTTCATTCATTTACATGAATTTGAGGAAACCAATGATGGAAACAAATCGGGGATCTTTGAGAAATCGGTAGAAGTCGGTTTTTTAAATTTTTAATTTGTGATATCCACGCTTACATAGTTTCGGTCACTAACTCGATCCATTCTGCCAGCTTTGGTGAATTGACCTGTACACAATTACGCAAGTTTTCCAATGAGGTTAACAGTACAAAGCTTAAATTTTTGCATGACCATCGAGGTTTACGTCTGTGAGTTCAAATATTATGTTCATAATGCCTGTTTGGTATACTCTGTATTTCATCTCCTATTTTAACATTATAAGTCCTGGCCTATTAGAAAAAGTGTTTAGGAATTTTAACCTAATTGTCAAAAGAATAATGACTAACTTTGTTTGTTTCGAATTCGAAAGGTACAAACGAAAAGCCACTCTGTTACACGTATGCAAAATTTAAATTCAACTGTAGGTAATTTGTACTTGTGTAAGTACGCCAGGACTTACGAGGTTAACCCTTTACCTATGGGGCCATAATATTTGCTATTAAATTGTTTGACTTGACACCATTACATATTACATAAGTATAACTTTAATTTGACAGTGGTGGCAACTCTGGTTGACACCCGTAGGTAAAGGGTTAAGCTACGTCCATGTGGTCAAAAAAAGCACCCTGCTCAAAAAAAACGGTGACGGTACTGACCTCCGATGACGGATTTTCTTTGACGCAACGTGTACGTACCTGTTGGCATTTAAGGTTGAGCCACGACGTGTGTGCAGGGGCCTATTTCTCGAAAGCTTGTGACTTGTAATACAAGCGGAAGTCCTTATCAAATTGATAGTGTTAAAAAGAGACTTGCACTTGTATTACAAGTTACAAGCGTTCGAGAAACGGGCCCCTGCACGTGCACATGCACTTTAAGCTCATTTCAAAGTATGTTTGCATTTAAGTATTGAACAGTGGCGTGAAGAGTATGAGACAAAAATGGCGCCAATACGATGTGCCAGTGCTATTCCGTACCTACCGTCAACGTTTTTTATAGAAGCAGAGCATTTAATGTGTACAATGAATATACCTGTTTCTTGTTGATGGAAAATTTGGTTGTCATTTTTACCATCATTCCTTAACCCCTTATTCATGAACGTGTCCTAACTCCAGGGACCGGAGTATTTTATTTTCTCGATACCAAAAGAACGGTTCTTTTTTCGTTCTTTTTCGTTCTTCAGTATATAAATCTATGTTAATGGAGTAGGTAATGTAAAAATATGTTATTGTAAATTACATTAAATATTGAGTAGTATATAAAGAGTATAAAACATTTTAAAACATAAAAATATTGGGTTATTTCGAGGTTTTTGTAAAATAACGGTTCCGGTCCCTGCCTACTCAGCATAAGTTTCACTTGTCATATTTTTTATCCCTTTTAATTTATCAATATGAGCATAAGACCGAAAGGGACAAACGATTCTTATCGGCTTGCTAATTTAGGAGACGTTTAATAAAGGGATTATCGTCTACTGCTTCTCGCCCTTTTAAATTAAACCGTTTTGCGCGATTTATCGGCTGGTTCCTGTGTCAGACGGACCGCCAGTCTGCGCCAGTCTGAAACGCGCCATCGATTCAATACGTTATTATTTGCTCCGCGCGGGCGGTCCGCGTGACACACGAATCAGCCTAAGACAGTCCCTTAGTGAATTTAGTAGATAAGTGTATCCATTATTGTTGGCTTGATATTAATTTCATTTATAAATTGCTAAGTTGTGTGGTACCTAGAATCCTCTCAGTTGATATTAGTGGAAAAGTTAATCACGCTTCTTTTGTTTTACGTTTGCTTACACGTGGCCATATTATTGTGTTTACAGATTAATATATTAATGTACTAAATACTTATTGTATATAATGGGTGATCTGGGGGGCTACTGAGAATCATTTAGATGTTTGCCTCTCTATCACTCGCATTTTTAACGAAAGGAAGGCAAATAGTCGAAACTTTGATTTTCGGGCCTCCTGATCGTGCAAATGTGAAGAATTTCTTCGCAGTGGTTATAGGAATTGACGATATATATAATGCGAAAGGCGACCGCCCATCATAGGTATATGTATTTTTTAACAGATTATAAATATTTTAGTTTTAAAGAAATCCGAAAAAAATATCTGGGTCCATCACGTTTTTTATGTTGTTATTCTGTCACATCACCCAGGGGACAACAGTGTGATAGTTTGCTAGGAGAAAGTATCCTGCAAGCTCTACTATCATGATTAGTGGGTGACCCACCTTGGAAGGGCCCCATTACTATAAAAAAATTCAAAGTTTTATCAATTTTAATGCCATTTAACTGTGAATTTAAGGGTGACCCAGGAGAACGTAACCATGGCAACGAGTGACATAAAAAAAGTGATTGACCCATCTACTATTGAGAAACATAAAACTTTGTTTTTTTTTTTTTCGTTTAAATGAGTAATGATGATAGCACGTCAATTAAAAATCCGCATTTTGTTTTTATTTTTTTATAAATTTGAAGTATTAATGTGATTTAAAAGATTATTATTAGTATAAATTACATTGTACACGACAGTTTACTAAAATATATTGTTACCCGTTTGTAAAATGGTTTTAGAGAAACTGTCGTGTAGAATAATCTAGAATGTAGAGCAAATTTCATTATAGGACCTACACCCGTATACAAGAGATTTGGGGCCAAATCTCTTTCGAAATCAAGATTGATTGAAATCGTCCGAGAATGGAGTTCCGGAGTGTAATAATTAATTACAAAATAACTGAAAAAATGATTTATGCATTTCATTAGTTTTATCTGTAACATTGTAATTTCTAGCTTTGTTATTGAAGGCTGTGTGTGTAGGCGTAGGTACAGTTTGCCTAACGCGAACTTCTAAAACCGAAATTATCTTACATCTCTCTCTGTCGCTCCAAGGGGAGGCGTCATTAAAGTGAGAGATATAGATTCTCGCGATTTTAATAGTTCGCGATAGGCTCTCAGCTCTAATGAGTAGACATCGGAATTTTCGTAGCACTTTTTGTATCTACAGTGAAAATGTAAAATAAATATGAAAGAAAGAAATTGAAGGTACAGTCAACACTTTTTATTTCTACTTCGGATTTTCAAACATATCTGGAAGAGATCCCTCTTTAACAAAAAGACCTCTTGTTGATTATGATTACTCATACTTCTAATTTTCTTTAACATAATTACGAGTATTATGCTATATTTAAAATTATATCTATCCATATTATGTATATCGGAAGATGATAAATGAATGATCACACTTCAAAAGTGCAACGTAAATTCGGGCTGTAAAATTAGTGTTGAATTAAACATTTATCTAATTTGTACCTGTACTTTAGTGGTATTATTTACACAAACTAGATTTATTATAAAAGCATATAAAAATATCGATGGATGATTATTTTAGAGGTACCGTATGCACACCCAATAAGCCTAAGAACCTACAACCGTCAACCTCCATTATGTTTGGGATATAAATATAATTCATCGTTGTATATTTGGTTATCACGCATTTCTTTCGTTCTCTATAAATACTGTACTCCATACTGTTGTATTGTAAACATGTTTTTTTTCGCCCGCACTGCACCTCTCATAACCATTTGTTTGGTAAAAATGAAAACTACGTACGATAAAGAAACTTGATCTATTCTCCTTTTAGTACCTTGTCATAGTGCTAGGTCGACAGTAATATGCGATCACGAGTAGCATTCGTATTGATTGTTACTGTGACAAGGGACGAAATGGTACATGAGTCATTTAGCTTTCCCGTACATCAACGGTTGTCTTACCATTTGTTACGATGCGCATAAAGATCATAAATGGTTAATTAACCGTGTTGGCGATGGTATCTACATTCCTACAAGTACCTATGTAAAATCGCCGTCAATACAATTACGAACCAATCGAACCATTAAATGAAGTACAGGCCTGCTACCGCGAACATTGAAGTTCACAAATTTCGGGGATTTTTCTCTATCACTCTAATGAGGCATTCGTTGGAGTGACAGAGATAAATCTCCGAAATTTACGAATTTCGGTGTTCGCGGTAGCAGGCAAGATTACAGATGTAGTGACATTTTATCCCTTCGTATTTACACGGATACGTGCTAATTTATCTTTTTTGTATCACTGCAATAGATACTGTAGTTCATCGAGATAGCAATATCAAACGTTTCTGTGATAAAACAAAGTATAAGGATTATAATATGCACTACACCTGTATTCATAATTTAGCACATTTTATTGTATAATAGTTTAGTATGATGATATGATAAGAGTTGAATAACACATGGATGTATCAGTATCTGATGAGGCAGATTGAAAAATAAAGCTAGAATTCGAGGTTTGTCTAAATTATTGCATTGTATATTGACGGCGAATTTACTGTTGTGTTGTCAGCCATCTCTGTCAGCAGAGTAGTTGAGTGCAAGGAAATCGATAGGTGGGTTTTGTTTTACATTCTTAGTCGCTTTTCTCAAGGAAATCGTCCGTCCGTGCGCTCTAATAATAGGTATTTTCCAAATTTCCGTACTCATTCAAAATTCCACGCTCAAGTATATGAACAGGGGGGTAACTTGATGTATAATATTATTATTTGAAAAAAAAAGTCCCGCTGAGTTTCTTGCCGGATTCTTCTCAGGAACAATGGTGTAGGGTTAGAACCGGAAGTAGTTTTTTTCTCTCATTTGCTATTTAGTTTCACGATTCAAAAGCGCTCGTTGCTGGGCCTAATTGAATAAAGAATATTTTGACTTTGTACTAATGCGATTCAGTTTAGGTCGAGAGAAAGGGACAAGGCTATACGAGTCGTGTATCAGTTGTCCCTTTCCCTGAACCTAAACTGAATCGCATTAGTACGTTATGGTAACCCCCCCAGAACGTCAATAATCTCAGAAGGCCTGCCGCCAACTTAGAAAATTTAAAATTTCTATCATTTGTTTCTCCAATGACATTATTGGTGTAAAAGAAAAATTTCCAATTTTAGCTGTCTCTTAAGACATCGCCTTCTGTAAGCTTAGCACATGATTGGTGTGACAGTATTTTTTTTTTTTTTATACCACGTCGGTGGCAAACAAGCATACGGCCCGCCTGATGGAAAGCAGTCACCGTAGCCTATGGGCGCTTGCAACCCCAGGGGTGTCACATGCGCGTTGCCGACCCAATAAGAACTTGTACACTCCTCTTTTGAAGAACCCCATACTGTAGTCCAACGGGAAAACCTCGGCAGGGAGCTCATTCCACAGACGGACCGTCCGCGGGAGGAAGTTCCTCTGAAACCGCACGGTGCGCGACCATTTAGATTGCAAGGTGTGAGTATGTCGCCGCGAGATAGACTTCCCGTCTTTTACTAACGGTATTAATAAAATTGGGATAGATAATCTATCTCGCGGCGACAAACTGTCGCACCAATCATCAGCTAAGCTTACTGTTGTTTACAGCGAATTGCGACATGTACCTATAATAAGTGTTAAACTAGATGATTAGAAATAAAGCTATGAAAAAACTTATAAAACATGGATGGCTGACTTGACAAAAGTAAATGCGGAACGCTTTTTTTGTTATATCTGTAATATTTTAGGTGTAAAATGACCTAATAAAGTATGTGTAAATAAATGTTGCATTTCGTCGTTATGTCGATGAATTAAACCTTTAGGCACTATGGTCTCACCGCGAGCTACTAAGCTATGAACTATGGGCTATAAACAGATTATTTACACGGGAGTGCGTATCTTTTGTTCGTGTTCATAGCTTAGTAGCTCGCGGTGAGACCAGTGCCTTATGATGACACTCAAAGCCATGTTGTTGGCGAGATGTAACGAACTGTATGAAATGCCTTTAAAGTTTAAATACGAGTGAACTATTTATAATAGTCAAATAAAAGTTAAGATAAATTGCCTTAACGCACTTTAAAGTCAATATCATATTCCTACCTGTAGGCTTACAATAAGAGTGGTGCGACAGTATGTCGCTGCAAGATAAACTTCCCGCCTTTTACTAATCTTTTACTAGTCTATCTTGTGGCGACTCAATGTCGCATCAATCATGTGCTAAGCTTATTGTAATGTCCATTTCAAATACGAAGGCCCGATTCCACTTGACAAAGTCATTTGGCGTCAACAATAGGATCAATGATAACAAAAGATACCTGGCCAGACTCTTTTGTGGCGTGATATTTTTTGCATACATCGGTGTACGACACCAATTTCTATTGGACCAATTAAATGACAAAAGTTTCGAGTGGCATCGGGCCTTCGTATTTGAAATGGACTACACCTATTTAACTTCGCCTGAGGGCCTTAAGAATCTGGTGAAGTTAAGAGAAGGATATTAACGTGCCGTCACAAGCGCAGTCATCGAGTGCGGAAATTACTATATGGGTATTTCTTCAAACGTTACAACCGCTGTCACTTAGAAACCAACGGCGTTTACTACCAGGCAGATGCGGCTCCAGGACTTCGTTCAGGGGAGGAGTGAGGAGGGAACCGACCTATGACATGATAGTATTTTATATTTAAAACAGCACCTAGGCGTCCCTAAGTCCAGTGTCAGGGGTCCGCACCTGTTACCAGGATATGCAAACACTCATGCGACTCTCACGGGAATCGAGAAATGCCCATTTAGTACAGTCGACGTCAAAGATACGGTTACAGTTTAGGTGCCAAAAATATATTTACACAATAACCTTAATATCAAGGCTATAAAGTCGTGTAAATTTATTTTTGGCACCTAAACCGTAACGATATCTTTGACGTCGACTGTACAAATAGTTTGCTGCCGTCATAGTAAATAAAATAGTTCATTTTGGCTGTTAAAAAATATAAACTGACTACAAAAATTCACTCTTTCGCGATTCCGTGAAAAAGTAATTGTTTATTGTACCCCTTCCTATCAACTCTTGATTCTGTTGCTATATCTCGGAATTATAAACTGCGATAACTGAGCATAGGACGCACATTATTAACTGTAGCCGAACCATGAGTTGGCAAGTTAGATAACGTTCACGTTGGCGTTTATTCGACACGTATATAATCATCATCATCATTAGCCTATGATAGTCCACTGCTGGACGTAGGCCTCTCCTATAAACTATGCGTATAAACGCATTAGGAGGTAAATGCCCATAATCGCCACGGGCGCCACGCCACTGGGCAAGCGGATTGGCGATCGCAGTCATGTGTCCACTATAATGACGCTGCTGCCCATCATCAATATTTATCAAATAGTGGTCAGTGACACTTCAATCCCTTAGTCGACTCTTACGACACCCGCAGGAGGAGTTGGAGTGGTGACAAATGTATTCTTACTGCCGTCACCACACGGCACACGTATATAATATGATAACCAAATTAAAATTTTAAAAAACCTCCTTCAACCGATTTCTCCAATATCCCTTCATCACACCCCGAGGGGCCGCACATAGTGTGCCACTAAGAGGGATAGACATAGTCACTTACTACTAAGAAGATACTTGTGTGTGTGGCACTTAGACTTAGCATCTAACACACACACACACACAAAAAATAGTGGCACAGTGATAAGGACGGACGATTATCGTTCCTTTTCACTTCCACTAGTAAAAAGTTTCATAAGACCATCCCTTTCGTTCTTGCTATTATTATTACGTTGTCAAATCCATATCCATATTCTAAATCCATGTCACACCCCGACTAGGTGAACTCGGCTTAATCTGGGTCGCGTTTTATAAAGTTACAATTTACAATTTCGCTGTTTGCCTCTCTTTCTAGCCAATATGTGCGTGCGTTAGAGAGGCAAACAGCGAAATTGTAAATTGTAACTTTATAAAACGTGACCCTGAAGTCGGTAAAAAAATAATTACTATCGAAATGGTTGACGTGGTATTTATTCGTCCATTTATCGTGCACATGGTTTATGCAAATTTAATACTTATATAGTTTTATCGTGGATGCCATTGTCAGAACTGGACCAAATTAAAATAGGACCAATCGGTGAGCATCAGCTTTCAAATAAAAAAAGAATCATTAAAATCAGTTCACCTAGTCGGAAGTTCTGAGGTAACAAACATAAAAAAACATACAGTCAAATTGGGAACGTACTCCGTTTTGTCTCCGACCATTCGTCGGTTGAATGGTCCACCAAGCTCGCTTCAATACATCAGTACGAACGTAATACTGCTATACCTATCAATAAAATGCTAACGTAAACATTACTTGCCAACTCATGGTACGGCTACTGTTGAGCGCTAAAAGTGGAATATTAACTGTCCGTTATTCAATTTGTAATCTACTGTCGAAATGTAAAGGTCTGAAGTTAATTGTTAGGCCCTATTCCATATACGAGTAGGTACTAGGATTTTCCTCCCGGGCCTCTGTTAAATATGATATGACTACTGATCTGTGGATATGACAGTCTCATTTAATATTAGTATTTGGAACAGTTAAGTTATTAAACAGAAAAATAACGTGATTGTTTTAAATATATTTTAGTAATGCTTCGAACTGTTTGTAACCGATGTAAGCGCGATTTAGACTCGGACGCAGCGCCACCTGAGGAGCCTTTCGACAGGTAATTTTGGCAATTCTCAAAGTTTGTACATTTGGATTACGTCTTCGATATTTATAAAAATTGGTAGTCTGATCAATCAAGTCAATGATGCTGAGCAAGATCTACCACATTTGCAGCCTAGCCTACCAGAACGAAGAACGAACAATAAAGTCGTGATCCAAATGTAGTGTAGGTACACACTTTTTGAGAAATGTTGTTTTAGGTATTTAACACTGACCAAGGGACTATAAGTGTGGAGACGATACACGGGACGTGCCAAATTCCAAAGGTCCTGCTTGTGTGATATGAGATTAATGATACTTTCCTAAGTAATGAAAATACCTAAAGTGTCATTCACGCTAAGAAAAGAATTTCATTTTTGCGACCCGTTTGACAGGTCTTATGTTCAGCAGTGGACGTCTTTCGACTGATATGATGATAAACATGAAGTGCAGGCTCCTAATAGTGCCAATGCTATATACCTTTATATTAAGAAAATGGTGGCGATAACAGGTTAACAGGTGAACAGTCAGCGTCAGCGTCAAATACTTTGTAGAAGTCAAAGTAGGAAAAAAGTTCGTTAGACCACAGAACTATATGTTCTGTGCGTTAAACCATATGTTTTAATATACGGTTACGGTGTAACGAACTACTTAGTCACTTTTTAGCTGCTAGAAACAATTTGACGCTGACTGTGTACCGAATTTTTGTGTAGTTTAAATTTAGTGCATGTCTTCCTAGACCCTTGCACGAGAGAGCACAAATACTTAACATTGATGATTTTAAATTCTTAATATTTGGCTTAGATGATATATTTTGTTAGTCTGCCTGTGCCAAAGAAAATAATACTAAAAGTCTGCGCTAACGAAAATAACGTTACGTTACCATTGTTCGCGATAACTAACCGTTGCACATCCCTGAAACGTACCAAAGACAAGAAAGAGTTGTCGTTTGACATTTCATTGTTCCAGCTCGTTTCCAGCTGCAAAACTGACGT
>JALPQI010011638.1:0-22337 GCA_025490895.1 Thaumatotibia leucotreta
GAGCGGTATTATAAACCGAACTTAAGAGAGCTTTGACATTTATTTTGTATGAAGGTACACAACAATTCCGTCAGGGAAGCGTCAAAGAGGAACGTTTTTACTGAAACATTTTGATTACATACATTGATAGCTATCGATATCTTCAACATACTTAATTATCAGTTTGGTATGATTTTGTAATATACTTAATACGTTCTACATTTGTATCCTACAGTCTTGGTTTACAGAACATTTTATTAGTTAATTATGTATCTTACGATGTAAGTCAGACAAATTCCTGATGGTGCCCAAAACTCGAATGATGTGCATGGAACAGGATCTCTACATTCAACACTCACATACATTGCAAAAATACTCGACTCTTAAAAAAATTGTGTCCTAAATTCACTATATATCATAGATTTGTTAGATAGACAGTCATTAGGCATCCCATTCATAAATTAATCAATTCACTAATATTGCATTCATGCATATTGCAAACTGTACCCTGCATTTTCAAAAGACACCTGTACAATTAGTTATCCTTATCTATCCCACAACAAAAACATGATCAATGAATAAATTTTAACTGATTGAATAACATTGTGACAATGCTTTATTTTCAAAGAACTATCCAACCGTAAGCACAAAGATACAACAAAATAATAAAGAGGACCATATTGTAGATCTCTCCTCTTCATACTTAAGGTCAAGTTCGCCATTATATTATCATGGTGAAAATGTGCCGTAGTAGTAAAGGTAGTTAAATAGTTCAGTATGTTGTACCTAGAGATAGGTCGTTCCCTGTAACTGTAAGTTACCCAACACAGTATGGGGAATATTCCCAAATGGAATAACCTTTCCCCATAGTAAGATTGGGAAATTACCAGGAACGACCCATGATGTGATGTATTTGCCTCGCAATCAAAGTGAAAAGCAGAGTGTAACTACAACTAAGGAATAAATGACCATTTTTATCCTCGTCTACTATTTTGCCTCGGGTGATAATGGATCATTGCCTTTGTTGTGCAAACTACCATTACTTCTTATGATATCAAAATTCATCGGTAGAGTCTGTCGGTATACTCATTACTACCCTGTATACATAAGCTATGAACCTGGCACTACATAACAAATTACAACTAATATTACAAGCGGGAGGTGGCGGGAGTCTCTTTCTGGTATGAGAGGCCAATGTTTGCAGTATAATCTACAATAATGTGCTTTTCTGCAAGAAAGATACATGTTCATAAATATCATTCATATGTTCAAAAATCACCAAATTCAATTATCAATTACTACTGTTTTGCTACGTTGTCAATGTTTGTGTGTATCTATAGTCTACCGTGGAGCTGTATCAAGAAGGGGTGTATCGCCCCGGGGAGAGAATTAACAATCAGAGCGGGGTTTGTCCGCGTCCGTTGATTTGAGACACGCTGCGTGAATCCTGATTATTGACTCAAACTCATACTGCGAAGTAAGGTACAAAACATTCACTTATTTACTCAATGCAATATCTTTGCTCAAATGCTGGTGTGGTTGAATCCTCATAAGGCCTATGGCTACGTAGTTATCTAATGACACTAATGACTAATGAGAACAACAATTTATTTCTTGAGCTATAGCAGGTCAGGTGTTTTATTTGTGTAAGTGATTTTCTCCAGTAATTCAATATCTTATGTTGATATACCTATTCATTGGGGTAAAAGACGGACGGATAGACTGTCTCCTGGCGACGTACTGTCGCACCTATAACCTGTTGAAGACAACTTGCTATCAATTTCAAGAGCAATGCAAATAATCACTGATTTGAAATATGTATGTATTACACATATCTGAATGAATTTGTTTTCATGGTTTCTTAACGAATCAACAGAATGAAATTATTTTAACTACTAAGAAGTTTGTTAATGATTTCCTAGTCCAGTAATAAATTGGTAAAATAAAAAGAGTGGCATCGACATTTGGTGCGTCAAATTGCAGCGTTTGATCAGCCCTTTGTGCGTCTTAAGACTATTAGGACAACGAGATTACACGGGCAGCGCGCGCGCAGCCGACCGAACAATGCGATTACCGAGCGCACGCCCGCGCCCTGCTAGCTCCCTTCGACAAACACCCCTATTTTTCTGACTTAACTAAATTTTTAATTTGAATATTGATGTTCGTGGTTAAAACAATTTCTATTGATAAACTAGGACACTGTAAAAGAAGCAGGTAGCTAACGCCTCGGTGTTCGAGAAAATTACAACCTAATCAATTGCCTTGTATTTAGAAAATAAATAGGTTTTTGTCATGAATTAATTAATACGGAATACTATAAAAATTTGCTCCTCTTTTTATGAAGAAGTAACGTTGGACCATATTTATATAGAAATGTACGTCTTGAAATACCTACATACAAAAAATTGCTCTATTGAGCACTTTTTCCTTGTGTACAATGTACCTAATTGCTTGAGGAACCTGGAGTACATGATTATACCTATATGATTACTTAACATATACACTGAATAAATAAAATAATAGCAAATACTTACGTGCCAGGAAATTTTAATATCTTGGATAGAAATTTTCAATAGTAGTTTTACCCTTAAAGCCACAGTCTTAGACTGCTTAATACATATAAAATTGAAATAGTAACTCATTGCTCTTTTCCCCTCCCATGAGACTTGTTAGTGTGTAGAACAGTTTACACCAATTATTGTGTTTATTGTCCCTGATATGGCGTCCCAAGAGACTGTTGTGTTGGGGCTCTGTAGGTGGGGAAATAATAATTTGTAGGTAACTTGCAAAATACATTCCCACAGGCATCGGTCACTTTGTGTGGGTGTGTATACAACATATATGTATAGGTACCTCAGGAAATATTGTTATAATTCTTAATATGAGTCGCTTAATTTCAAACCCGGGTAAATCCACTCTACCAATAGAGTGCATATTTAATTGCAATTGCCTAGTTATTCTTTAAACTTAAAACTCTATTGACAGAGTGGATTTACCCGGGTTTGAAGTTAAGCGACTCATATGAAAGTAGTACCTAGGCAGAAGTAGTTGTACTTATGGTCTATTCAACAATATTAATTGTTTGTAAAATATGATACCTAAATGGTTCACCAATAGTCGGCGAAGGGGATTACAAAATAGTATATCATTGAGCAACGTACTATAATGTACCAAGTATAAAAAAATATTGAAAAAGCCTTGTCTACGCTCTATGTCGGATACAAAACCTATCATTCAAACGCTTTTTCACCGAGACGTCAACTGAAACTAAATTTGAACTTTACGTAGGTGCGCGTAGATTTCCCGTAAATTTACTAATCAGTCTTTGGCGATTAACTTGCGGTGCGTATATCATCGCTATTGTACATATTAATGTACAGTCGCCATCAGATATATCGTAGCGTCCGGAGCTATTAAAAAATATCTGACCACGCCTTTATTGCCATAACGATAGAGGCCTGTTCAGATATTTTTGAGAGCTTCAGACATATACATCTATTTGATGGGGACTGTGCTGAATAATAAGTAAGTAAATTAACAAAATAAATCTCAAATTAATGAAGACACGCGTATGCGATTTCCCAATTAGTCACTTTGTATAAGCACATTGTCGAAAATCACAAAAATCACTGCGTCGATAATCAGTGGTTCGCGTGCGAACTGATTTCGTGAGAGCGATACGGCGAGCCCGCGTCGCTGCCTCCCAATGCCCATATTTACCGACGAGGATTTACAACTTCGACCCTTTAAACAGGCCTCTCATCTCAATAGAGAAATACTACACTAACACCCCTCTGTCTTCCTTCAGTCAAAAGTTTACTTTGATCCAAAATAAACGAGCGATGATGCTGTAAAACAAATACGGGTTAAATTAACGTTTTTTATTCACGTCGATTAAATTCTGTGTATTAAGATTTCGGTCAGAATACTGCAACGCCATTTTTTTCATACGTAACTTTTTTGATCCGCTCTATACATATAGACAACGAAAAAAGATCGAAAATATTTTTTTTAGTACAGATGGTGTACTTTTTAGGCTCTAGTGCGAGAAGTGGGTCATTTTACGTCAGGTCCAAAACTTCAGAAGGCCATCTGTACTAAAAAACGTCGTTCAGTCTAGGGCAAAAATATGTATACACTTTTGCACCTTATTTTCGGCATAAGATAAAAAAGTATATACATATTTATGCCCTTGACTGTACGAGACACGTGCAAAAACGAAATTCGTAACTCGTGTCGATTAAAAACACTCCGGATCGGTCGTGTTTTAAAACATCGCCACTCGTTTCGAATTACATGTTTTTCGCACTTGTGTCGTAACGTACTATTTTTGCTGTGCAATTTATATAGGTACATAAATTAAATCGTTACAAAAAATAAAATTAAAATGATGTACAATTTGTGATTAGTACGGAATTATACGAAGTTGCTCTGCCACTGCCAGTGAAGTCAGATAGGTACAGTACATTATTTCTTGTTGTCGATTATTGGAAACAAATAGTATGTCAATTTTTTTTTATTTTTATGAAAACATATTAATTTTTAAGTAGTAAACGGTGGCGTTTCTAGGCTTCTAGGTTTGTCCAATATCTAAGGTCACCCTATATTAAATATTGTCGAATACATTGTAATAATGTAAAATACTAATATTTGATAAATAGGAATTAAACTCTAATGTTATTTGGTAAAAACCTAACCTGTAAGGTACCCATCCATCAAGCCATCGATAAAAATAGTTCATTTTACGGGCTGCCCCTGATTTTATCTCGAAATAAATAGAAGCAACGATTCGATCAACTATGCGCATCACGTTGCCAGCGTCTCTGATACTGGAATAAATAGCGGGAAAAATGTTCCAGTATCGCAAAATCCCGGAGAGACAGGGGAGAGGCGGGACGGCCGAGGGGCAAGATTAGATTACCTGGCCCCGTGGGCTGCAAACACTTCGTTACCAGCACAAGACGCGTAACGAACTCACTCTGTAAAGAGGTCGGCACATTCGTCTGCTCTCATAACGGACTTAACTGTGTCGTATTAATTTCCAGCAGCCTAAACAAACTTATGAGTACACCTATTACAACAATTTAGATAAATCAAGCATTTTTATTTTCATGGTGCTACTTTGTAGAGCCATTTTTGCATTGATGATTGTTATGACATTAACAAACTATCATTATCTTGGTACTTACACATCTTGAACATCAGATGATACCTTTTTAGCTATACGGTGTGACAGGATACTTAGTCTCATCAATGTTTCAGTTTATTCGAAGGCTTGGTCAAACTAGGTAGAACTATGAACTTGTCCGCAGTGCGGTGACTGCAGTGGTTGATTAGAAAATTGTGTAAATAATTGTATAAATGAGAGACTGTATAAATAAAAGCAGATACCTTGTGTAGCTATGTGTGGGCGAAAATTCAATAAATACATTTTGAAACATAACGGCGGCCCCTTGGTACGGCTAAACTGAATAAATTTGAATAACGCGGAGCGTAATGAGGCGCCACCGGCACCGGCTGATGAGCGGGAATCGAACCCCGACCAGACGAACAATTGTCATTCATTCAACCGTAAATGTATTTCTCTAATCCTTTGACATATTCTTTGTAGTGTAAATTTTTGGTTGGCTTCATTAGCGAATTGTAAAAAAGCTTTTCTAAAAGAAAATTTGTAACGACCAATTTGTTTTTAGATCTACTGATGTATTTGATTAAGATATTAAGAATTGTTAATTTAATGGTAGATGTTTTGTTTACACGATGATTTCGCAGATGTGTACTGAAATGCAATCTTGGGGAAGGTGGTCAGGAAGCTGTCTGCAATCTCCGAAATAATTTGCAGGCTTGTCAGCGTTAGCCCAAAGCGTGTTTACACACGGCTCGATTTATTCGCCTGGCGTCGTAAATAACGTCGCTCGCCAGCGCCGACAGATATATGGAGCCCCATATTTATTGCTATCTGTTCCACCGGTACAGACAGCAACGTATGAATATTGATCTAGATTTCACTAATTAGTTTTTAGCGATGGCTGCTGACCGGATGAATTGTATTTAAAAAATACGGAAATCAGACGCAAAAAACAAATCGAAGTTTTAATTTTCTGTTAACTGATTGAGAGTAATTGAACATATTTGTTAATCTAATGGACTTTGTAAATGATCTTTTGGTAACTCAAACAATATACTGTTTATGCTCTAAAAGTAGAATTTTACAAATAAATATATAAAAAGAGGTTGCATATCCCTCGATCGTACTTACTATGATTTAGTTAGGTGAGAATACATACCTAATTATTGTAAGTTGCAGTAAATTTATGAGAATATAAATGTTCTATGCGCAAGTCAGATAAGATTGAGCGCCTGGGTGTGTGAATGCCATAAGTGTCATAAGATTGAATTGCTACGCGCTACGACGTAGCACATGATAGTGAGCGCGCTAGAGCTACAATGGAAAGTTACAAAATTAGAAAAGTTCCTTTGCAGTTGCCTAGTGTTTCAATTTGCTCGTAAGTTGTCTTTGGCACTATTCTTAAAACTATTTTATTCGGGGGGGGGCACTATATTATTGAGGTCTAGCAACATGGGTAACTGTTACTATCTAATTATAGTAATGAATGATGGATGGTTGTGGATTGGTCTTATTTTAATTTTATTGACAGATAACAATTCGATATTTGCTAAGAATTACCCATCTACATACATCCCTCAGCCAGATAGTTGTAGCCACAAAAGAAGTTAAGTTTAGCTAGTTACTAGTTAATAATTAATTTAAGCGCACCTACTTCGTTTGGTGTCTGTACTGTAAACAACCCCCCCCCCCCTAAATACAAATTAAACCAAATTTTAAATATACTTTTTATTAACAACAAAGTTTATACAGTTGAATAGAACATTTAAAACTTAGGGATAAATTTGAAACTTGATAATAAATTGAAAACTTAGATATTAATTGACCAATGATCGTCTAGTCTAGGGTAGGGCGCCTATGTTGTGAACCGTATAGTAACAGAGATTCTTTAATGTGAAACAAGCTAAACCTTTGGACACAAAACAAACAGATATTTGGACATGTAATAATAAAAGGAAATGACTATTTATTTAAAGGAAAACGTGACAATGTTTTATTGAATTTGAGGGAATATTAAGATAGATAGTTTTAACATTATTTAAGCACTGAAATTGGAGTTTATTGATTAGTAGAACAATGAGTAATGTAGATTATAAAATATATAATGTGAATAATGAAACATTAAAAATAAAATTCCTCAGAGAGGAATATCCCCGACCATCTAAGTGACCTCTGTCAATTGACTGGAACTTCTAACAAATTTAGTACTTTTAACCCTAACACATCTGCTAGCTAAATTAACAGTTCCAGCAATTTTGGGTGGGGTAAAGAGGCAACGCTAAACCAACCAGTGTAGAGTTAACTCTGTCAGTTGGGCTTCCTCACTACTCCTAGCTAAATTTTACAGTGCTTCGGAACCTAACTGCAATGCAAACAAAGGGAAAAGATGAAAAGAAGCACCAAGTATTCATACGCGTATCATATTGCAGTATAACCCCAAACTAAGCCTAGCTACAGCTAATACTCAAATTCTCCAGGGTTAAAGAGTGAAAAGCAAGCACTTTTGTTAATAATAATGTTGATCGATACATTCGTTCTCTGGATGATCAACCAAGATGAGCGTTCCTTCTGCTCTATAGGACCCAATGCACTGCTTCGCCTCGCAAATGGACCTTAAACAGTCTGCCCAAAACTCTTTGGATCAGTCTGTAGCTACTGGACTCAACTTGACAGAATCATGTTACTTTTATATTATAGTGAACACCTTTAATAGTTGACAGTGCATCGCTTGACGCCCCCCACACTAGAGAATTAGAGAACCTAGAAAACCAAAACAAATTAACTAACAACAGCCCAGAATTGAATTATATTATTAGGCTCCGTTAGAGAATATAGATTTTAACGTTACTTTAGAATTAAAGTTATAAATACCCATTCCCATGTGTATAGTGTGTGTTATGTATTGTGTTGTGACTAACGTTTACAAATAACCAGGTTAGCTTACCATAATTTCCAGCTAATAAAATGATTCTTTAAGACAAATAAACTCAATTTCAACACAATTTGGACAGAGCTTCGCCCTCCAGATTCCATCACTGAAAAGACAGGGTCTTTACCCTTTCGCGGTCAAAACGCAAGAACCCTTTCGCAGTTAAACTCAAAAGCAAAAAGCCAGAAAGCAAAAGACCTTTAACAGTAAAACTTAAAACGCAAGAACCCTTTCTATGGGAAGCCCCAGCCTTATATACAGAAATTTCATGACAAAATATGTCGAAAATGCTTTCATAAATTTTGAATATTTGAATTTGATAAATAAAAATATGTGAAACCAGACATTTATATGAAAAGCCCGTATTAAACTGAATACAACAATTTACAACAAAGATAAATTGTTGATAATATTATCATAAATTTACTTAATATTTTGTGAAATAAAATAATAATAATTAATAAAAATGTGCATCGGATTTATCGCAACGTAATGTCGTGAAAGGTGAGGTACGGCTTTAACAACAAATGACGTTGCCATTTGCCATTAATGTCATAATCAACAAACAATATTTAATAACAAAATATTACTGCTTGTCCCATTTTACGAATCTCCATTGAGACGATAGAACAAACAATATTTATTTCAGGATTATGAAAATACATAATCATAAAATGTATTATTACACATACACACCAAAGTGTCAGAATGCAATTGTTATAAATTATGGATGAATAACAAATCTAACTACAAATGTAAGTGATTTTACTGTTCAAACATGAACATGGAACAGTCACAATTCGCCCCCGATTTAAGTTTTGCAATGAAGCGCCGTACAGTGATTCATGAGAAACTTCAATCTAAACTCTCAAAAAAAAAGAAAACTAATGAATCCATATCTTGGATCAGTTACAATTCGCCCCCGATTTAAGTTTTGCAATGAAGCGCCGCACAGTGATTCATGAGAAACTTCAATCTAAACTCTCGAAATAATTAAATAAATATCGATATGTCGATATTTTGGAACAGTCACAATTCGCCCCCGATTTAAGTTTTGCAATGAAGCGCCGTACAGTGATTCGTGAAAAACTTCAATCTAAATGCTCAAAATAATTAAATAAATATTGTTTCCAAAATTGACAATTATTGACACTCCTATCCCAGCCCTGTGTAATTTTTGCAACGCATGACATTATCGACCGCTAAGTCGATAACAACATCAAAACAAAGCAAAAGTTTAAAAAAATGTGGTGAGTATAAATGACCATTACTCAGAAATAACCAATCAGTTCAGAAAGAGAGCTATGAACTTGTAAGGTATCAGTTTCATGAATAAAAATTTAAGAGGCCAGAACGCCATTCCGTGAAGCATAAAGGTTGTGAGGCTTTACGTTCTCTGTAGAAACCCGTCTTATCCGTTCATTTGGCATCCTTAAGCGATATTCCTTCCACCACATACAGAGCCGCTGCCAACATTGCCCTGGCATAATGAAAGAACAAGAAAAGTCTTCTCTAGAATGACTATTCCTTTCGATTCTTCAGTTGCCCCCTTCAATAATGTCTTCATGGACCAATGACCAGTTCATAAACCTTCCGAAACCAATTAGTATCCCCTTTTATGGCGTATGTCTCATACTTGAATAAAACAATTCTGACCCTATATGGTTGAGTTTGTTGTTTTACTTATGTAAAGGAACAAGCTATGACAGAAGTCACTAAAAAGAAATATTTTACTAAAAGTCACGTACTACTTACAAAATGTAAGTACAAAGGTCAACCAGGTTTCTAAGAAAATAAAGGTCAATTAAGGAGGTCATCTAGACAATCACGGCCCAAAACATTAAGTATTGCATATTCATCAGGTATCAGAATTACATTATCCAAGATGAGGTGTGTGGTTTCAGTTAGTTTTCATACCTTGTAGAGTATCACATTGTCAAAAAATTGTACCTTTAAAAGGTATAGTAAGCTATCCTGCCACCAAAATTCCTTGACAATGACCTTGTGACCCCATATCGAACCCCTCCCCCCACTATACACAGTAACAACGTGTCAATAACTGCTGACCACATTCCCGATTTTGTGTCTTTGAACAAAATCCCTTTTCACAAAATAAGCGTATATGTCACCATGTATACATCACACACTTGAAATATCAATCATCCCAATGATATTCATCACTTAGTTAAATCTTACACAAACCTCCTTTCATGGTTGTTCATATGATTTCATTCAAGAACCCAAAATCAAATAGAATATGATCACAAAATATAAATTTTTGATTTTAGCCCAATTATTAAGTTTACCCTGTAGCAAAGAAATAGTTTCCTTGAGCACATACTACAATGAAAATGGTATAAATAATCTACACGCCATATCTACGCCAATAGCCGCTAGGTGCGTTACACGAAGAAGAGTTATTTGTCGGGAACGTGACGGCTATGACATCCACCTTAGAAAAATATGGAAAATGCGAGAATTTTCTATAAATACGAACACTCAGTTATACAATTAAATTAACCAAAAATTGGAATCTTAACTTTCTCAGATGTGCGTCAAGAACTGCATCACGCACGTCACATTCTCGTGGAATGCACCGCTAGGATTCTACGCGATAAATTTACGCCAATTGCTGTTAGGATTGTGTATGAAAAAACAAAATGAAAACATAATCAAAATATAACAGTAAAAATAAGCACTTGAAAGTAGGGGAGTTGGAAAATAATAAAAATGTACTACGCGCACAGCAAATTTGTTCATTGCAAAATTAAGTATTAGGTACGCTAGTCAAAATAATTACGCAAAAATATTAGTTTACGCTTCATGCTTTCCCTGCGTCTTAGGGCCTGCTCACACCAACGACTTGAAAGCGATTTCCGTACAAAGTTTTACGCAGCAAAATCGCAGCGATTTCGCCCCCATACAAAACTCACTCACAAATCGCAAGTATGCACAGAGCCTTATGTGCATCCATTACGCTGACTGCAGTTTGTCTTTGACAAACAAATACCATGATACGCATATGCTAAATGATAAACTAAATGCATATGTTATATGTTTGGATTACTTCAGTAATTGTTTTATTTATTTAGTTTATTGAAGTTCACCAGAAGAAGAAAGTTAAGGAAGTCCATCAATGTGCCATGAACCTAAATAGAAAGAGAAAAATAGAGATACATATGCAAAACAAACATTACGTAGATTTAGGTGACAACAGCGTGGTTCTATCGAGTCATCTGACCAGTCATAGTGTTGGGCAGGTTGCCCCGGAACCATGGCGTAGTAGGGTTCGACAGGTTACCCCGGAACCGTCGAAACATGACCTTCTCCCAGAAGTCTGCTCACGCGATGGTATCCTGCAGTGACGTGGCACGCCCATCACAAACGTGCTGAAGCGCACGTAGCAGCGCGACCGCAACTGCTGCACCCTCAGTGAGAAATCAGGCTTCTGGCGGACATGCTGCACCACGTCTTCACCCACGGCGTAGTAATGCAGGCGCGGCCCGCAGAGTGCCCCATCAGATGTAGCGACTCGAACACCAGAATGGACCAGCTCAGCAATGCCTAGTCTTCTCAAGCGCCCTGCGCACCTTACTCCTCCATCCACCAGTGTGAGGCCCTCCTTGTTCACAAGGGTCTTTTCCATATTGGGAGCCTGTAATTAATTAAATATTAATTTGCTAATAGTAACAGTTTTATTAGAACCTACTTTAAACAATTTACTCTACAGATAAATGATCTGATCTAAAAATAGAGAAAGCCGAAAATATTTGACGAAAGCACCAAATAATTGACAACTTGTTAAGAGAAGAAGATGACTTAGAATACTTCTAACTGCTGATAACACCGATTACATGATATACGTAAGTATGCAATGACAATGAACTAGAATCTTACCTTGCTATTCCTCGAAGTGCGACTCTACTTCACATTATTTCTAAACACTATTATTTCTTCTACACTAAATTTACTTCTATCTACACCGCAAGGACCGCCGTCGATTTATGCGTCGTTGCTTTTAAACTTATTGGAATTATCATAATTTTGTTATTATTCGTATACAAATAAACAAATATCACACTGTTTCAAATCATTCTTTCTTGTAAAACCGGCATTGAAAAATCACAATTTTCAAACTGACATTGACACAAAATTGCGTTTAAAAAAGCAAAGATTACGGATTGTTTGTGGTTTAAGCAGAGTATAAAAACCGCGACCGCTTTCGCTTGATGAACATGACAGATGCCGAAATCGCGTGTTTGCCTCTGTCATGCGATCGAGAAACGCGGCTGCAAGAAAGGGACGGAGGATAGCACAAGTTTAAATGAATATTATTTTATGTGAAAATTACATAATTTATTTCAATTTATTTGCAGTTTTAGATAATCGTGGATTGAAACGCTCACAAGAAACGTCAAATGTCAAACTATAGCGATTAACTATGGATGAGAATTATTCTCGTAGATTCAAATTATTTTTGCGTAATGAAATTATTTTATTTTGAATAAAGGTAAATTTTCCGTTTTATTTCTTATGTCTGTTTTATTGCGAGCGTGTAAGGTGGTCTTTAGGCCGTGGTCTCCCATTTCATGCTGTACGCGGCGTCTGACGTTAGCGTCAACGTTCAATTCCGCTCCTATCGATGTCTGAATGCAACGCACAGCGTCAGCGGTCAATACGTTCGCCGCAGAGAAAGGCGTAACTTAATAGCAGATCCGACTACATCACTATCTTTTTCCCAACATTTATGCATATAAATATTGTTTTTATGATTCTTTTAATTTTTATCATACAGTGCATTGAAAGATTTAATAAATTCTATTAATAACTCGTCTTTTTCTTTATTAAACTTCGACATTTTATTTGACGCGAGAGACGACGTTCACGCTGCAATGGTTCGAAAAGACTAGAAACGCGGCGCACAGCTTTTGATAGCCGCGTGCGACGTCAAGACGCCAACGTCGACATGTGAAAGAGACCACAACAGTACATACCTATAGTGAGCATTCAGACGCAGCGTACGACGTGACGAGACGCCGCATACGGCGTGAAATAGGAGACCACAGCCTTACAAAGACTGGCCGATGACAAATCGACCTATGCCATAAATCCACAAAATATTATCCTTATCTATGGCTACTGTGGTTCGCCCGAATGCTGCCAAGATATCCCAAAATCCGCACTTTCTCCGATTTTTACCGAGTGAAATCTTAACCCGGTTTTCGAAAATGAATTTGTATTTTTATATTTGAGTCATTTTGAAACTTGATTAACATACGTACCGAATAATTAGCGATTTGAATAATATGAAAAGTCGGGATTAGTGTGAAGATTAGTGGAAATAACAGTTATTAGTTAAAAATAAAAGTGACAGAACAAAATTACGAGAACGACTTAAAATTAATGTTTCTTTAAGGCAAAGTAAATAAAATGAAAACTTATTTTAAAATCCAATTTCACTTTTTCTTTAAAATTCCGTGATTTTAAAACGTGACCCCCGCTTTTTGTATTTCAACACCTGGCAACACAAATTCGTTTCGTTGTCTCGCGCGTTTTGTCAAATTTCAAATAATTATTTCTCGTAAAATAAGACTTGAATTGTTTAGTTAGTTTATAATTAACAAACGGCGTAAAATAGGACAAATCTGAAATCGGTTTCTACTATACAAAAACAGACATAAGAAACTATTGGTCCAAAGCAAAATGTGAACGTAACTTCATGTTTTTTGAACAATAGTGGAATAAGTTTTCTATCAGTGAAAAACAGTGAAAACATCGCGAGGCTCAACCATATCAGTGCACGCGGAGGTTCAGGATCGATCACAGAGACTGACAATACTTTGTGCTGGAAGTTTCTTGCAATCTGGTAAGTTTTCCAAGCATAATTTCTTATGAAGCTGAAAAGTACGTCTGCAAAACATTTTATAACACGAAACTTTATGAAAGGCAATCGCGAAGTGTAGCTCACATTAAATCCACGGAAAATATGTCCGCAGAGTAAATGTCTTGTACCTTTAACACTGAGGCACTAATTAGGTTTGAACTCCTCTATAACACAAACAAAGTAACCTATAAATAAAATACAATATCTACTGCTTTAGTGTACTTACTACATCCAAAAATTGTAGTAAACTGTTTAAACAAGGAGTATTGAAGTAATTTAATGTTCTTGTTCTTTTTCAGTAAGCAAACAAACAAGCAAGTGAATGAAAATATAACATTTTCAAGGAAAACCGGCATTTCGGAATTACGTTCATTACTGCAGTTGGTCTCGATATAATTATCTTTTCGATCTCACAAGTAAGTATAAGCCATCTATTGTATGAACAAAATTTACATACTATATTATGCTTAGAGTAACTTTTCAAATTTCAAAAAAATTCATCGCTCTGAATTCCGAAGAATCTCAATTTTTGCATTCTCTTATATTTTATGGATGCTTTTAAGTCTGAAATATTTTATTCGCGTTAATAATGGTTAGTCGAATGCAGCTAAAGTGGAATTTTATTGAAATTAACACATTTAATTATTTTGGTATACTACGCTGATTTTGATTATCTGAAAATTGTCATAAAATGAAACTTGTACATTTTTTGTAAAAGAAATCAATTTATTTGCTTTTGGTATTGTATACCAAGCTATATTAAATGCATCATGCATCATTTTATAACCAGAATCCAAAAATATTCGCAATATTTTGTTTTTTTCTCTTTGTATGCCGGAACAATGGAAAGAAAGGATTAGTTCAATTTTATTTTAAGCTCAAGAAATCTACTGACTATAACTAAATATTACGAACTAGTTAAGCGTATCTATCTACATCAATCTATGTCCTTGAAGAATTTCTACAAAGCAGAAAAATTCTCAAAATCAGTTACTATGAATCGTAAGTGAGAATGCGCCCCCAGTAATGCGAAATTTTATGATACTTCTGTTAGAAAATAAACTGAACAGTTATTTTTAGGGAAAACTGATATGAATGATATAGTAATGAAAATATTGTTTTTCAGTTGGCCCCAGCGATGCGCTGCATGGAAGAAAGGGTATTATTTGACTCTACTGGAATATGGACTATTATGGAAATTTCGAAACTTAGAGGGCTGCACATAGTAATGTTACAGGTACGTAAATTTCATTAGCTATATCATATTGAATCTTGTATCAGAAAAATGCATGTAGCACTACTGGGTTATGTAACGAAAAATCATGCAACTGCAACATATGCAAATTTGTTGCATAGGTATAAGTGAATATTCGCGAAACTTGTATCGATTGTCATTGGTGGAAAAGGAATAAAATAATGATGTCACACGCGCGTTACTAAGCCATAGAACACTGCAATAATAGATACTCGCCCCCATTTTATTATACTGTTTGCCCGATTTGATGAGATTGTTTTTGAATAATTTTACGCCCCCTTTATCTTATCTTTCTATATCTTATTTTATCTTTTCTTATTTTTCATTTAAGACGCGAAATGTAGCAAATGTCAAGGAGGGTGGTAGCAATATGCTTAATAAGCCGCGATTGAATATTTATATTAAATCCCATGTATTTTTTTTTCAGGTAACAGTGATTCTACTTGCTACGAAACTGAAACCCCGTAAGAATATAGAAAAACGAACGCGAGAAGAAAGAACAAAGTTTATTCTAGAAGAGAAATGTTACGCAAAGAGGAAATGAAATAAATATTTGTAATTTTTATTTTGAGTCCAAAGATTTAACTTGTTCACACTCGATTTCACGATACCAAATGTGCAGTTAAACTGCAATCCAGAAATCCTGGTCACGGCACCAAATGTAAACAATAAACATGTAATAATAAAAGGAAATGACTATTTATTTAAAGGAAAACGTGACAATGTTTTATTGAATTTGAGGGAATATTAAGATAGATAGTTTTAACATTATTTAAGCACTGAAATTGGAGTTTATTGATTAGTAGAACAATGAGTAATGTAGATTATAAAATATATAATGTGAATAATGAAACATTAAAAATAAAATTCCTCAGAGAGGAATATCCCCGACCATCTAAGTGACCTCTGTCAATTGACTGGAACTTCTAACAAATTTAGTACTTTTAACCCTAACACATCTGCTAGCTAAATTAACAGTTCCAGCAATTTTGGGTGGGGTAAAGAGGCAACGCTAAACCAACCAGTGTAGAGTTAACTCTGTCAGTTGGGCTTCCTCACTACTCCTAGCTAAATTTTACAGTGCTTCGGAACCTAACTGCAATGCAAACAAAGGGAAAAGATGAAAAGAAGCACCAAGTATTCATACGCGTATCATATTGCAGTATAACCCCAAACTAAGCCTAGCTACAGCTAATACTCAAATTCTCCAGGGTTAAAGAGTGAAAAGCAAGCACTTTTGTTAATAATAATGTTGATCGATACATTCGTTCTCTGGATGATCAACCAAGATGAGCGTTCCTTCTGCTCTATAGGACCCAATGCACTGCTTCGCCTCGCAAATGGACCTTAAACAGTCTGCCCAAAACTCTTTGGATCAGTCTGTAGCTACTGGACTCAACTTGACAGAATCATGTTACTTTTATATTATAGTGAACACCTTTAATAGTTGACAGTGCATCGCTTGACGCCCCCCACACTAGAGAATTAGAGAACCTAGAAAACCAAAACAAATTAACTAACAACAGCCCAGAATTGAATTATATTATTAGGCTCCGTTAGAGAATATAGATTTTAACGTTACTTTAGAATTAAAGTTATAAATACCCATTCCCATGTGTATAGTGTGTGTTATGTATTGTGTTGTGACTAACGTTTACAAATAACCAGGTTAGCTTACCATAATTTCCAGCTAATAAAATGATTCTTTAAGACAAATAAACTCAATTTCAACACAATTTGGACAGAGCTTCGCCCTCCAGATTCCATCACTGAAAAGACAGGGTCTTTACCCTTTCGCGGTCAAAACGCAAGAACCCTTTCGCAGTTAAACTCAAAAGCAAAAAGCCAGAAAGCAAAAGACCTTTAACAGTAAAACTTAAAACGCAAGAACCCTTTCTATGGGAAGCCCCAGCCTTATATACAGAAATTTCATGACAAAATATGTCGAAAATGCTTTCATAAATTTTGAATATTTGAATTTGATAAATAAAAATATGTGAAACCAGACATTTATATGAAAAGCCCGTATTAAACTGAATACAACAATTTACAACAAAGATAAATTGTTGATAATATTATCATAAATTTACTTAATATTTTGTGAAATAAAATAATAATAATTAATAAAAATGTGCATCGGATTTATCGCAACGTAATGTCGTGAAAGGTGAGGTACGGCTTTAACAACAAATGACGTTGCCATTTGCCATTAATGTCATAATCAACAAACAATATTTAATAACAAAATATTACTGCTTGTCCCATTTTACGAATCTCCATTGAGACGATAGAACAAACAATATTTATTTCAGGATTATGAAAATACATAATCATAAAATGTATTATTACACATACACACCAAAGTGTCAGAATGCAATTGTTATAAATTATGGATGAATAACAAATCTAACTACAAATGTAAGTGATTTTACTGTTCAAACATGAACATGGAACAGTCACAATTCGCCCCCGATTTAAGTTTTGCAATGAAGCGCCGTACAGTGATTCATGAGAAACTTCAATCTAAACTCTCAAAAAAAAAGAAAACTAATGAATCCATATCTTGGATCAGTTACAGTACCCGCGCCAGGGGAGCCTACACACATCGTTTCTGAATGAGCGTGTTTTTTCCGCGCGGCAGCAGCGTCAGAGCGCATTAAACCACTTCATTGTATTACTTAGATATTTAGTAGTTGTGTAACAAATAAATTGCGGTTTTATAATGAAAGCAGGTTTTTTTCTCCACATTCGACAACATTTTAAGCTGTTATCAACGCCCGGCGGGCTGAGTTACGACCGGCCGGCCATGGCGAGACGAGCCCAGTTTTTGCCATATTCTCATAATCAAATTTTGATTTACTACCGAGCCGCAGTTATTAAAATCCTTTGACTTGTGCTCGAACTCGGACACACGAGATGGTTATTTTGGGAATTAAATATCATTGTCACAATATAAAGCGAAACTAAATACTATTTCTGGAAAATAAATAGGTACCTACATAGTAAGGTAGTAGAATATTATAAATCATATATTTATTTTAATGAAGCTCGAACATTGGATGTGACCTCTGCTATTATAACGACATAAAGCATTGTATATATTCATTCATACAAAAATAATAAATTAAGAAAAAGAGATTATTCATTTTTCATAGCATTTTATAACGCCAAAGTGGAGAGCCCCGTAAATTACTTTTTCAACCACTACATTTTAATTTATATTAATTGATATTCTACTTAACTAGAAGGTACCTGCCTAGCTACTATATCGATCTACCAGCTAATTTATTGATGTTGCAAGAAAACTGCACATACTTTTCACGGGTAATTTCTCAAAAATTGGTATACAAACGGAAATCCTTACCCTTCTGATTAACGGTGCTAAAATAAGAGAGTTAAGAGACAGGATATTACAGCAAGTTACTTAGAAGCTTACAAAACCGGACCCTAGGGTAACAATAACAACAGGACGTCACTGAAATATACATACAACATTATCTATTTCGTAAAACACCTAACTAAATGCTTGCGTTCTTTAAATCGAAAAGACATTGTAAATCTTTGTAAGGGATTTCGTGAAGAGCCGCCGCCTCGCGGATAAATCGCGTTTACCGGCGTGTCAGATCGCGATCGAGTTAAATCATGCTTATTGGTAACGAAGCGTGGCGGCGCGTGCGCTGGTTTTGCGCCCGCGCTGCTTCGCGGCAGGCTACGCCGATCCTGCATTAACAAGTGCCAGCGAACGATAGTCACATATGGACCAGTATTCAGCATGAGCTTCCATTAGGCATAATTACTACTTGAATAAGTTCGTACTCAAACTGGAACCTTGAAGACTTTCCTCCTTTGTGCATAAGAATCGTTAGGGAGGAATAGGTTAAAATCTTGACTGCGGTATGAGAGGCAGCCATCCCACTTGCGAATACCTTTATACACAAATAAATCTTACAGATTTGGAACCATTCTCAAACAATGGTGACTCGAACTATCCACGACTTACTCGTACATCTTGAAGAGTAGAGTTCTAGATCTTTCAACACAATTCACGTTATTATTTATCTGCTCTACTATAATTATCTAAACTTGCTTAGTAGTTTTTAAATAAGTATTAAAATACAAAATAAATTGCATTAAACCTTTCGCTTTATTAAATCTATTTCGCAGGCTTCATCAGGTAGGTACAGAAATAGATACGCTACAGGCTTAGTCACACTGCAATCAACGACAAAATCTGCCCCAGGCTTCGTAAACATACCTACTTCGCACCCCATGACCCTGCAGTCTCAACCGGAAGTCGTATGAAATCATTTGTTTGATTTTATTATGAGTATTCCTACGAGTACATAATAGTTAAAATATCTACACTCGCTATATGGTTCAGGTTTGGCTTTTGGATTTAATGGATAAAATTTCTATTTTTGTGACGTACCTTGAGGTATACCTATATTAGAAAAAGAGAGGAAACAGTGGTCTGTACAAGACAACTATCACACAAACGGCGCAATCAGGAGATAAATTTAGTTAGTCGTTGCCACGCAAGCCATCAGGGGCGAGGGGATGAACATCCCTATTATTGAATTAAGACTGTGTAATCATCGCGTACGCACGGAAACGAACGCACCGTATTGTTGAACCGCTCCCATAATATTCCTGCCATTCGACTTAGAAATCTTTCTTACAAAAGTCAAATTCCTCAGTGAGATACATACCTAGGCACTGTTCCTTAGTCTTCATGCCTATGCAATATCTATTCAAAATTTCAACGATAATTCTGCTGTACAGTCAACCAATTGGAACCCTAAGCGACGCTGGAACTATGTCAAAGTAACACTATAAAACACATTATCATTGACATGTTTGCGGATAGTGCTGGAGTATTTTATAGGAAACTATTACCGATTTTTGCATGATTTTTATTTTTACTTTCGAATGTTTGTTTTGTTTTACATGTTTAGATTTTTGTTATGTTTCTTTTATTTTATTAATGTTTTACCACGTAAGTGCTTTGGTGCAATACTGTTAACTACATGTAAAGGTGCGACCACACCGCAGCTTAAAAAACGGTCACGCTACGGAATCGCAGTGACGCGTCGTATGCATACCGTTTTTGACGCATGCTCCCCAAACTGCTGCTTAAAATACGCTGACGGTACGAAATCGCAGTGACGTGCTTCACGCGAATCTTTTTTGACGCAAACCTTCCAAACCGGAGCTTAAAATACACTGCGTCAAAATCATGCTTCAGATACCTAAATAACATATTAAAGTAGATGATCAAGCATTAGAAGCTGATGAGAATAACATGTTGGTTATTTTTAAATTATTTAACTTTTCTGAGTATTCGTAAAAGTGTAATAACTAATAAGTAAGGTAAACGTAGGAGTGGATGACACTGTACCAGTGAATGACTTTTTTACAATTTTATTTAAATATTAAGAAAACTGTTGTTAATATGACCCAAATGCAGTATCCATGCGACTAGTAGTGCAATTTGTGATTACCGGTTTAAGCCCTTCATTGATATCTTGAATATTATTTTAATTTATAGACAGACGGTTTTTGAGAACAGGTGCATCGAGTTGGTTGTGCGTCGGTAAGAACTTAGTGAATCTGCTAAGGCATTGCATTATAAAAGTGAACATGCAAGCCTAGATTTAACGAATTTTTGGAAAGTGTTTAGTAAAAATATTACATTTTAAAAGGATCTATTGATATTTTGTATTGAAATTGTATTATCTTTATTAGTTTAGTATTTTAGACCCATGTCATATACTGGAACAAAATTATAGCATTTAGTAGTGGATGACACCCATGTCATTCACTCGCTCTAAATAGTAATTTTATGTATCTTAATTTGAATCGTATTTTAACGATATAGAAGGCATAATTTAGTTATTCTGTAAATCTCAATTTCTATGAGCCATGTGAGTAGTGTCTGACATGGGTGTCATATACTGTTTTTCTATGGAGATGGAGTGGATGACAGTGCACAGTGTCATGTCATTCGTTGGGTCATAACTATGTGTCATCCATTGGTTACAGGCATTTGTAATAAAACATCCCTAAAATTACCGAAATATGCCCTTGACGACGTGTAAAAAAGGACAAGCTTGTACTGACTGTAAAAAAACATAATTTGATTCAGCAAGTGACGTTACAGCTGGGCAATGCCATGTCTTTTACTGCGACACCGATCCCATTTTTTCATAGTCATACTTTGGGACATTCCGAATTTTGCCAGTCATTCACAGGTACAATTTGAGACGTCACGGAAAAGTGAAATTATAGCGTAATACTATTAGTTATATACAATTTATTGTTATAAAAATATAAAGGAAGAAACGGTCTATAAATTTGTATACACGTTTAGTCCATATGTTTAAAAATTACGCACATTTTGGAAAAAATGCATCAAATTGCTCCTTATAGTGTCATCCACTGGTACATTTACCTTAACATTTTTTCATTTTAAAATTTTCATACTCCGAAGCGGATTCTTTTTCAAAAGCATGACAGATACTGCTAGTGAATTTTCCTTTAGTTTGATGATTTATTTTCAAATATGAAGTACATTATATGTAAGGTATGAGAAATAAATGTTAGCTAATAATACCTCGGTAATATTAATAATGTTCCATTATGTATATATATGTTTTAAGGTTCCGTCGGTCTATTGAATAGTGTATTTTCCTTAAGGTTGTAGAAAATAATTGAGCTTAAAAAATGTATCGTACATATACAACATCCTTAAGTATAATCCTTTCGACTTTCGACTTGACCCGACTTTTTGGTGTCAGTTTTCTAAAGTAAGCTTACTGTCCATTTATACTTTTTTGTTCACCTAACAGTTATTGGGAAAAAATAAAAATGTCAATCATTCGCCACGAAGACATTAGTTAATAGTAGACCTAAGAAGTTTCGTAAGTAGAATCGACTTATTTGTTTTTCATCATTGTATCAATAGTAACACAGTAGTGGAACATAATTAGCGAATTAAGGGGTGTACCGATAAAAAACTGGCAAATTCAAATGAAAAAATCGGGTCAATATAGTTAAAAAGCTGTAATTTCTGGCTTTTGTAATTAACTAGGAGGTCTTAAATTAGCTAACTTTGGTCCTTTTTTGTTGCTACTGCAATTTCATTATTCACAATACAAGTTCT